>DWTU01003702.1:0-10190 GCA_018251515.1 Cecropterus confusis
ATAAAAAGTTCTCAAAGGTGTGTGAAGTCTACCAATCCGCACTTGGCCAGCGCGGTGGACTATGGCCTGAAACTCTCAATCTGAGAGAAGACCCGTGCCTAGCAGTGGGGCAATAATGGGTTGACGGTATTACCAGCATAAGATGTTGGATTGCTGATGATAATGTTTAGTGAAATCACAGGATAAAATTTTACTTAAAGTGTAGATTTATTCCTCGAGAGTTAAAGATGAAACTCCGTCTTACTTTATATAGAACTATATAATAGCACTGTTACTCGTACAATCGAACTGTACAAATATCACACAACGGAACCAATAGAAGCGCTGCTTTATTTTGGTTTGAAAAAAGCGATAAGGGAGACATGTTTATGGAGAGGCGGTCCAGCTTAGTCCTCCGGAAGAGGGACACATATGTGGACGACCTTAGGCATGACTCCAATTCTATTTAGGATACAAAACAGATGTCCAACGGCTGCAGTACTCTCTCACTACCAAGTGGAATGCTTGCTCATATATTTTGGAACCTTTGGATTTCATTCCTAAACCCTTAATTCAAAACCTACTTAGTACCTATAGTTAAAGGTCAAAAACGAATAACTTCTAAATCGATTACTATTTGTCACTTCATGACTAAAAACGATTTGTTTCGACGTTAAGCAATTATCTTCTACAACTTTAATTTACATTTATTGTTTCAAGTGATTTTAACTGAAACTTAAAATGAAATAATGTTTTCACGTTCTGAATTCACGTTCTGAATTGAACACGATGTAGTGCCTTCGTCATTAACGACATGAATATATGAATAATAAAGTAATTATTACACTTACAGTTTTGTTATTTTAATTTAATAAAACAAATTTCATTATCGTGTTGTTGTGTTGATTGTTTTATTTATTTATTTCAATTGTTGATACGATGTTATGCCCAATTGACGTAAAAAAAGCGAAAACGCTGTAACAAACAATCAAACCAAACCAAACCATATCAAAACTGTCAAGTGCGGGCAACATATCGATTGTTTTTAAAAACTTGTTTTGCAGGTTATTTAAAAAAAAAAATCGTCTAATGATTTGATTCTCGACGCCCTACGGTCGACAGAAAGTATGGTATTAGACAATTGTGTACAGCGTTGAAATTAAAACAATTTTTGAGAGACCACTTAAACATGAAATCTTGAAAGCTTTTCAGTTCTGGTGGACATTTATTGTTATGTAGGTTACAACTTTTATGCTCCTTTGTGTAGAATGTGTTCATATCGTACTTGGTATACTTATTTTAACTTTATATTGTTTATGAGCTCAGATTATAGCGGGATCCATTGTTATGTGTACCGGGTATTTACGATACACGATTTTTAATTTCTTTGTTGTCGATATTGATATTGTGGTCACGGCGAAACTTTGGTGGCGCGAGGGTGCGAAACAGGCATTAGTAACAGCTAATTGGTCTAATAATAGTAATTTTTATTTTTAGGTTCCATATCACAACACAGTTCAGTTTCCTTACGCACCAACTAAATTAATTGTCCCAAGTTACGTACAATCTGTTTTTAGTCTATTTAGGTACAAAAGTAACAGTATTTGACAACCCACGTGATGAAGCGATCACAATACTGGTCTGAAACCTAGTGGGTTCCGGGTTCGATCTCCGGCCAGACAGACATCTGAATGATGAGTTTAGATTTCTGTTCTGGGTCTGGGCGTTTCTGTATTCGTGTGTGTCCATGGCAGCCACGACACAGGAGAAAATCCTACTGTGGGGGCTATGAGTGTAGAAAACGTTGTTGTTTAAAAAAAGTACATTTTTTGAATATTATACAGACTTACTATACATACATCTACATATAAAGTTTAATGGGTTTAGGAACATGACGAAAGAACTAAAAATGGTAAATACTTGATAACATTATTCAAAATATTAAAACAAAAAACCCTACTGTTTAAAACAATTTAATTTTTGATATATCGTTTAACGGTAAATTAGATATATTTTAACAAACAAAGAAAATAGTTTAGTAAAAGGATATATGTTTTTTAGAATGGTCTATTTACTGGAATTCATTTGATACCAATTTTGTCGTGATGATAAGAAAGTCCCCACCGTCTTGCCCCTAATTGCAGGCACCATTTTTTTAATTATATAGCGTATGTCACTGTGCAAACTGAGACGATTCTAATGATATGTCATGCATCACAATCCGTCAAGCCGTTAGACCTGTAGCGCGTACCAACGAAATGCACGTACATACAAACAAACATACTTACATACAATCATACATACATACATACATAAATACATAAATAAATACATACAAACATATATACATACATACATACGCTAGAAAAACATTAACCTTCCTTCTGAAGCAGTCGGGTAAATACACCAACATTTACAAAATATACCGACATTACGAGCTTCTTAGCAATCGTTTTCATGTTAGTCTATTTTAGTAAAACAAAAGCGATGTGTCGGTATCGAATGCTAACGCGTTCTGTCTAGTGAATAAAGCATTCGAGTGTAAAGCCGATCAATTACGACGTGTTCGGAGTGTAATATCTGAAAATAGACTTTTTTGTGTAAGAGGTTACAAAAGTAACACTTCTGTACGCTTCACTTATTGTCAAATGCTATGTGTATTTGCCTTGATATCATATCTGTATGACTCACTTGACACAATGAATAATTTTGCAGAAAAATTGCTAGATTTCACTTATTTATTATGATGACGCCCACCTGACAAAATTTGACAATATTTTTTAACAATGGTTATTACCGCCCATAGCTATAAGCAACTTCATATTGGTTCCATTTGAAGTCGATCACATATGCGTTGCTACTCCCGAGGACTAAGATAGTCGCCTCATATAAAAGTGAGCTGGCAAGCACACCATTCCACCAAGAACTGCTTCGCGCTAGAATTAAATGTCATAATAATCATAAAACGTTCATTTTTATCAATATTGATTACACGAAACTCAATAGCTAAATCATCACGGTATAATAACGAGTCGTTATTATATCACTGCTGGGCTTGATTGTTGCCACAAAATGATACAGGTTTAACCTTATTATCAAGGCTAGCCGTGTAAGGGTTCACAAACTTTAAAACTTTGAGAACCCCACGGAAAACTTTCATGCATATAGACTTCCTAACGACGTTGGATTTCTCTTAAAGTGAATAATCATCAATATTTCACGTGACCGAGACTTTAAGATTTGAACCTGGTTCACAAATGATGGAGCCGACTTTGATTAACCTGTATTTAAACCTAGAATAAATGAATCTTAGTTTTTTATTTTTATTTACGTACCTTACGATTAGACAGACTGGCTACCTGATGGAAAGTAGTTACCATCGGCATAGACATTTCTAACACCAATGATCTCGCCAATGCATCGCCGAAAGAAAGCTCTTTTTGCAGCTTTTTTGAAGAGCCTCTCTCTATGGCAGTGCTTCGAGAATACCTTTAGTACAAGAAGTACAGGTAATGAGTGCCATTATAATGGCTTTGTAGATAACAGAATAAAATAAATATTTACGGAGGCTTCCATACAACAAACGTTCTTTTT
Source organism: Cecropterus confusis (assembly GCA_018251515.1). Taxonomy (NCBI): domain Eukaryota; kingdom Metazoa; phylum Arthropoda; class Insecta; order Lepidoptera; family Hesperiidae; genus Cecropterus; species Cecropterus confusis. The sequence continues at coordinate 3,574 of DWTU01003702.1, forward strand.
TTGTTTGGTGTTAATAACGGCAACGAATGTTTGAAATATTCGCAGAATATTTAGTTATTTATTCACTTTAAAAATGAATAATTAAATTAAAATAAAACAAATATTAAGGGTAGCTCTCATACAAGAAATGTGACTTTTTCTGGTTTTTATAGGTAACGGTAAGGAATCCTTCGTGCGTGTGTCCGACTCGAACTTGGCCGGTTATTTGTTATTAAATACGTAACGTGTAACATTCACGATACTTTATAATTTGATGGGTTATTCACTTCTAGAACATTAAACGCGTCAATATAATGGAATTCCATTTATAATTATTGATAATCCAAGTGATTTGAATTAACTGGAAATGGTATATTTCCTTAGTCCGCGAGTATACATCAATCGCGGGAAGCTGAAAGGTATAAATATAAAAATAAGTTTTTCTTATTTTTAGAAATTGTAACAAAATGGCGGTTCGAAATTTGCCGGGTCAGCTAGTAATAAATAATATTTTGTCTGCGTAATTCTATAACGGTAAATATACATAAATACTCTCTACATTTTATTTGAAAAAATACTATTTTGCCCTTTTATATACATAAAGCAGAATTTTATGTCTCACACTGTCTGCCACGGTACGTAAATGTAGTTAAGACGCCTGCCTACCCCAGGATCGATTCAGTAACGTTCTGTTTTCCTAGTATCGTCATAATGAAAATAAGAATAAGAATTTATAACTCTTTCAATCAAGTCCGAAATGAGAAAATTCCAAAAAAATATTAGCAGTAAAATAAAAAGGTAAATTTTATGCTCGGCTCGGCGAAATATATCTTACCGTAACAACTAGATAAGTAACGAAGGAGAATGAGCAGTAAAATAAGTAAAGAAAACGTTAATACTTTGCTCCCTAAAACTAAACCTTAACGAAAATATATTAGCAGACAAATTAACAGATACTAAGTCATAACTTATTTAAAAGTTTTACATCAGACATTTAGTAGCAAGTGACCAAAAAATCGGTAAGTGGAGACTCAGCGCGTTTTGGCATCCATTGCTAGTAGGTGCAATTAAATGCAGAACATTTAATTGCTGTCAGCATGAACCGACAATTACGTGAGTCAATTTAACAACTAACTATGCTACTTAATAAATATGCAATGGGCATAAAGCTTAACAATTGTTTCATTGAATGATGTGTATTTTTGATAACTTTCAGATTTTGTTCACAAAATGAAAGAAAGATATAAAAAATATTTATCACATTTGTTTTGTTTTTATAATATTGAAGGAGCAAACGAGCATGCAGTCCATCTGATGGTAAGTTGCTCCTGCCGCCCATGGACACCTGTGATCCACCCCAGATAAAATCAGAGACTTAGTTGAAACGTCTCGGATAAGTATGTCTCTCTTACTACACCCTTCAGATTAGAAAACAACAGCGCTTAACACTGCTGTTATTAGGCAGAAATAGGAGTGGCGGTGGCGCTTCCGGAGTCGCACCATAAAAGAATTTACCATCGTCAAAATTAAGTCCTATAGCAATTTAAAGTTATAACGTATAATTATATACAATTATAATTTTGTATAAATTCATATCGTTATAACTTTGATAGTTAGGTGATATAAAAGAGATTTAAGTTAAAAACTATAAAATGACATCTATATGAAAATGTTTGACTGGGAATGGAATTTTTGTCTATGTGGTTGTTTGGTATAGTGACACTATGTGGATCGAGAGGGATAACGTGGGCGGGTCGCGCCCCTTAAGACGTGCCACGCAAAGTAATCCACTTTGCGTGGCACGTCTTGAGGGGCGGTTATATTTTAAATCTTTGTGACTCTTTTTTCACTGTTAACAAATCGCCAGAGACACATATTTTAGAAAATATTTCGCGTTGTAACAGACTCACATCGTATATCGCGCTGGACCATTGTGTGGTTAATTAAATCCTGAACATAAAATCAAAATTAAATTACATAAATTTTGCCTTATTTTTACATATTTTAACATACCATCGTACACTACACGCGTATGTTACGTGGAATGTACGATGGTAGCTCTAAGATCAGCTAAAATACAATAAATCAAGTGCGGTGGCGCAAGTAATAGGCGGCTGGTCCAGGTACGGCTCGCCGCGCGCGTCTCTTATCTCGTTAGTGGCCTCAAACCGTGCTTTAGTAAATTTCGATCAAATATTCCGCCAACGATCAACATTTTTGATAACCTGATTTGATACTTTCGTGGTACCCGACTAATCTTAAAATGTTTAGCAAAACTTTTTTGAGGCGATAGGTAGCATGTTTAAATTGGTTCAAACGCTAAGTAATACCTAATAAAACAAAACATCAGAGAGTACCGATCTACCTGAACGGTAGTGCCCGCATACTATTAGGGGAAAATACGAATATTTAACGTGACATTTATAACTCAAATAATTAATTTAAACTTACACTTAATGACACTTAATTATTACAATTAAGTTGGAATACCACAAACAGCATAACGAATATTAATCAGTTGCGTGTATTTTGACCAAAGTTTTTGTGCAAACAAGTTTATGTATTCAGTTATTTCCAAATCCCTGACATTTACATTAAGTTACTTTAAAACATTACTAAAGAATAATAAAAGAGAACTCTAAATGAATTTTGGAAAGCTTACTCATTTTATTAGTTGTCTTTGAAATAAAGGTTCACACAAATTCTTTGCAAAGATAACATTATCGTTTAAGTAATTGGAAATGAGTGGCTCTTCGTAGAATATTTTTGTAGGTATACTTCTACTACTCCTCATAATGATACTTACTTTCTACAATTCTTTTTCGTTATTATCAAAGTGTTTCCTGAGTCAACATTTTCCCTTTTGTATAATTAGAACGACACGAGAGTTCTAATTTTCCAATTAGTGCCAGTAAACACTGAAATCGTTGTTTCGCAGTTTCAAATAACAAACAGCATTGAATTATTTCTTCGATTATAGACTCAAATTGATTTGATATGAAACAGATGTTAAGCTTAAATTTAATTAATTCGAAAGTATGTTGAAGATTTGTGTGTGTTGGCAAAATGGTTAAAGTGAAGTGAATTACATCTATTTGTTTACTGTAATTATATTATGCAGTTTTTATTATTTATAGGAACTTTTAATTGTAACCGTTTCGTACGTTTTTATTTCTTTTTTCAAAATATAATTATTGCTTTTCGGTTGAGGTCTTATGTTGTAATATTGTTAATACAATAGTGTATTTTAAATGAAATGCTATATAATACAATAAGTATAATATTACATTTCATTTACATAATACTAATTGTATTATATTATATTTCATTTCATTTCATGACACATTTTCACTTTTGTTAGTGGTTCACAAACTCGCTTCTCGAGTTACGTAGCACCGTAGAGTCTGTAGCGCCGTAGGCCCGTAGCCCGTAGCGATCACTCAGTGCTACAGCCGCCGCGGTCGTCGGCGGCCAGCGCTTACCACCCTCGCGCGAACTTCCACACGCATCGTTAATAATATTTTACGGACGCTATAAAAAATTTACTACTTAAATCAACTTTTAGTGTTCCAAAAATACTGACCTTCATTGTTGTGATATTTATTGGTTGTTGTAAAAATAAAAAGTTAGTAGAGCAGAAATGAAGCGACATATGCGAAAGTTATCAAAATAAATACATTTTTTGGACAATTAAAGGTTAATTTAATTCGTATTAATTTTATTACTATTTCGTCAGTCTTAAGAATGAAAAATCAATATATCAGAGTGTTATAAAGTTACGCGCCATGGGAATGTTGTGGAGAAAAGTATTTTGAAACAAGAAAAGATTCGGCGACGCTGACAAAAATGTTATTAACAAAGTTCTTGAGAAGTTTCATGTGGATAGCTGCGTCATTTTTATTTAAAGGTAAATGTTTGTTTTTATTTATTTCAAATGTATACCAACTTGTCTAACCAATATTAATCGAGACTACTAGACTTGCCTTACCTGTTATTATTTATGCGATACACAGACCACGTATTACACTAATTTTATTTAAATTTACATATAATATTTTTTTTTTTATAAAAGCCTTAATTGTTAATAGCAATTAAGAAAAATAACCCTGAGAGTAAAAAAACCCAAACCGAGCTAAATATACAAAAATTATACTTTTTAGAAAGAAGTTATAAGTCTGTAAGTATAATGTTGCACTTTATTATAAAAATAGATTTTCTCATTGTCTTAGCATTCAGTAGTATACAATGATAAAACAGAAACGCAGTCATGTACCATTTACGAGTATTCTATTGTACTTTATTGCAGAGTCTGTTAATATATGCTTAGAAAGACGATCTTTGATTCTGTGATCTGCTTATAACATTATATTTATACGAAAGATATTCTCGCAGTACATTACTTTGGCTTCCATGTCCCAAAGTAATAAGCGAGTCCTTATAAGCTCGTCGCGTAAAGGTCTAACTTTGAGAAAGTATGAAAACTTATAAGATTATTACATCTTTACCCAACTTTTATTATATAAATGTATATAATGACTGTGTGGTATTAAGCTGTGAGAAGTTATAAGGTGGTAGAGCCTATCGTGGTTTGATTTTAACTTGATCTACTTGGAGTTGATTACGGGTATCTATAGTTGGAAGAGGCCATTTTTACCAAGTGGTAGACCAGGGAGGTACCACCACCACACCTATTTCTAGCGTGAAGTAGTTCTTGCGTTTTGATGAAAGGGTGTGGTTGCCCGCTCAATTACATACTATATGTGAGGCGATCATCTTAGTCGTACCTCTGAGTAGCAACGCATCCGTGATCGACATCAAATAGAATCCCTTTTCTATGTGATATAGCTTACACATGCCCATGAGCAGCAGTGGCCACTTACCATCAGGTGGACTGCCTTCTCGTTTGCTACTTCAATCTGATAAAAAAATGACCACTTGCCATCAGGTAAGCTGCGTGCTCGTTTATTTCTTCAACTTTATAAAAACCAACATCAATTCTTAACTTATAACAACAATTGTAATTGCTGCTCTGTTCTGGTTTGAAGGGTGTGGTAAGGAAGAAACACATATACAGGGCGTTCCAATTTGTCCTACAGAAGAAGGATTTTGTTGTGGCCGATTTCTTGTAGAACTCCAATCCTATTTGAGATTGATATAAGATTTCTATAGTTGACTGTAGAGACTTATCTTCAGCGGGACTACATTCAAGGTAGTTCAACCTTTTTTGGGTTTTGACTTTGAATCTACCACCACACTTTCTGTATAAAGGGTGTGGTATGGGAGATATATGTACTTATCCGAGGCGTTTTAATTTATCTTCAGGGGTAGCAAATCTTACTATCAGACGGACTGCAAGCTCGTTTGTTACTTTCATATTATATTTTTTTATAATATAGAAGTATGCTTCTTCGAGGCTATTTTTTTAATAAATTTATTTCAATTATACATCTGTGCCAGTATGCCTATCATTATACATTAAAAAAAAACAATTATATTTCATACTCCCATATCTACGCTTCCCTTAAAGATTAAAGGGCTTGCTCCGTTTTTAATGTGGCGTTATTTTTCATCCCTATAAATAATGACAACAGTAGTATCTGAAGAACCAAAGACCCTTTTTATGTCAGTCAATTTTATTTATAATGTCTCTTATTTCTCTTCAGACTTATTTCTAAATGGAACAAAAATATTTTAACATCCTTTGACAATTTATCTTTTGGACTTTTCCTTCGTTAGAGTTTTTGATAAAGTTTGTTACTCGAGTCTTTGTATTTCAGTATACCTTGCAGACGTAACGAATGCAAAACAGTTGCTTATAATGTAATATTCGATGTTCTAGAAACAGTTAAAATTTATTTTTGTGAAAATTTACATTTATTACATTACTTTTTAATCATGAAAATAGTTTTAAACTAAATTCAGTGGCAACAAAAATGATAAACAACCAACGCTGATTATGTAAGCTTATTTATAAATTGATTGGAATTGATTTGATTTTAGGATGGGAGACCGACAAACCTTTTCAAGGCAAATAATATAAACAGAAATAAAGAAATAGAAATGTGCCATGACAGAGTAGTTTACTCTTTATAGACGAAAACAATAGTGCCGTCATTGCGGTTATTATGCAGAAATATTTGTGGCAGTGAAGCTTCTACAGCCAAACCACAGTAACCATCAAATTAATACATTGGATAATCCACGTAGCGCAGCGGTAAACAAATCAGTAAAGTGCCACGAAGTACATGTTCAACCTACCCATCCACGTCAATATTATTTTTTTATTCTGAGTTTATTTGTGTTAAGTTTGTGTACTAGTGTTAATTATGGATCCATTTTATAACATGGCGATGGGCATCCTGGTATGCTATAGACGAATAAAGAGTTGATACGAACCGATCGAAATTATTACTTGAATAAAGACCATTATAATATAATTATAGTTAAAACAGATAAGTTAAAAATATTATCTTTTGTGATGTTACAAAAAACTTATTGAAGAAAATGTAATCAATGAATAACTAGTTTTATTGGGTATTTATTTATTATTATTTTTATTATTAGTGTATATACTTTAATTTATAGTGCATAATTTAAATTCTCAAATTGTATCTATGATTTACATTTTCAGAAAATCA
>DWTU01003703.1:0-10190 GCA_018251515.1 Cecropterus confusis
TGGGTTCCGGGTGCGATCCCCGGCCAGACAGACATCTGAATGATGAGTTTAGATTTCTGTTCTGGGTCTGGGTGTTTGTAAATTTGTCTTTGTATGTCCATGGCACCCACGACACAGAAAATACTGTGGGGCTATGAGTGTAGAAAGCGTTTAAGCGTTTTACGCGTTAAGCATTTATTTATAGTAGAAATCCTTAAATGCCTCAGAATACTCGGCGGTAAGTACGTAATACCGCTAACAATATTACAGGAGCAATATTTTGCGACGGCGGAAACGAGTTGGAAGCTCCTTCATTACTACACGGATCTAGAATAGCTAGATGGTGCTACTTCCATATTATTTCATAACAAAGTTTATTAACTGGATTTATTTAGATATTTTTCACATTTTTTTTGCAATACGCATCAATTGCAACAATGTCAAACAAACAGCAATAAAAAATATACTAAACTATACATATACATACAAAAAAAGCTTTATCATCAAAAATATTTTTTTAGTATAAATTATATAAACCATCTTAAATAGTTGTATGCATGGTTGCCAAGACGACGGCAAACTTTGCTGAACGGTGAGATTTACGCTTTATGTAACGTAGCAGTAAACGTTTTGATCACCGGAAGCATGAGCAGGTCTGGTAGAGATGTCTAGATTAGTAATTAATTTTAAAAATCGAATATTTTTTTTCTATTTAATTTGAGTTGTAGACTTTAAATATATTATGATATGAACATTTTTAAATCCCTTTTATTTGAATATATTTACTTAAGTTTGTTAGTAGTTAGTCTTAAGCGCTGTTGTGTTCCAGTTTGAGGAGTGTACTAAGCACGTATATTTAACGGAGGTATCCCAACTAAGTGCTCAGAAATGGCAACGCATCAGTGGCTAACTTCAAGGAAAACTCTAATCTTGTCGGGGTTGCATATGTCCAGTAGCGACAGCTGCTGATCTGGAGGACTACATGCCAGTTTGCTACTTTTGTATTATAAAAAAAACCTTTTTGAACTTTCTACTTAAGGTTACCATTTCCAGTTTGTGATTAAAATCGTACATCCGGGGTTGGAAATGTGTAAAGTAATTAGTGTTCTTGTATGTTGACTTTATTATCCGACTACGTCTGAAAAAAGGTAGTGTTTTTCGAGTGCATGTATGTATATATGTCTGTTTTTTTGGCATACGCCACAGCCCAAACGACTTGAAGAAATCACACGACATATCATTGGAATCGTCTCAGTTTGCAGAGTGATATAGGCTATATAATTTAAAAAATACGCCCGTAAATACGAAAAAAAGGAAGATGGGACGACTTTTTAGGGTTCCGTAGCCAAATGGCGAAATACGGAACCTTTAGAGATACGTCATGTCTGTCTGTCCGTCCGTCAGTCCGAATGTCACACCCATTTTTTTTCGAAACTATTGGGCTTATATACTTGAAACTTTGTAAGTTGATGTATTCTGGTAACCGCTATTTGAATTTTGAACAAAAATAAATAAGTTAAAAAATTAAAGGAGGAGCTCCATACATGGAACTGAAACTAATTTTTTTTTCATCAAACCTATACGTGATGGATGTCTATGGATAGGTCTTTAAAAATGACATGAAGGTTCCTAAAACCATTTTTCGCCAAAATAAATTGTTTGAAAGATAGTCGCTTCCAAAGTGGAAAAATGAGTGTCCCCCTCTAACTTTTAAACTAAGAGTGTAAAAAAAATCTGGATCAAACACATGGTGTACATGTCAAGAAAAACTTTCAACGTAAATTGGTTCGTACGAGATATGGTTGACAGTTTTTGAGATATAACACTTTTTCAAAAACCAAATTACATAACTTTGTAATTCATAAAAACACTATGTTGGTAGTTGAAACTGTTTAACTTTATTTAATGATAATGCTACTGAACCCTTCGCGTACCAACCCCACTGGCACTTGGCCGCTAAATGGTAACGTTTAGTAATAGTAACAGTTCAGAACAGGGGTACAGAAGTTAATCTCAGATTTGCCACTCCTGAGAATTAAGATATCCAATTATTAGCGGATTTGCGATCCAGTTGCATAAATTGTGGTCACAGTGAAAACAAAAATGAATAAAGCTCTTATTAAAAAAATAACATTGAACGTTGGATTTCTACTATTATTCAATTCACTGAACCATAAACGTATTTACAAACGTATTTCAAACATTGTAGGTTTGACACAAAGGGGTTACCGTATTGATACCGAATCAAATGTTCCGTATTGTCTTCGCCATGAGAGTAACACACAATTCGAAATAGAGCATTGTTTCAAAAATTCGTCGAATTTGTTTTTGCCACTAGGTTATATGTGGCGCTTGTATTGGTATGTACATAGAAACAGCTAAGTATAAGAAAATTCGAAAGTTAATTTTAAAATAAATTTGAGTAATATAGAAGAAACTACATGTATTTCTGCCTGATAGCGGCAGTGTTATGCGCTGCTGTGTGAAGAGTGACACACTTACACGAGGCATTCCAACTTAGTCCTCAGGGGTAGCAACGCATTTGTAGCTAACCTCAGGTATAATGGCCACTTAGGCCATCAGGTGGAGTGCATGCTCGTATGCTACTACTTTCTTTAGCTTTATATATTTATATATGTGTAAACTAATCCCAAAAACGCAGTATATCCTTATACTGCGTTTTTGGGAATAGTTTCAGGAATTTATCTCAATTTGCCGAAATTTTCAGACCCCTTTCATTCCCACCGTGCGATATTTAAGTAGCTTTTAAGATAAATCTTGGTTGTCGACGTAAATTATTGCTAAACCCAGCTGGATATCGGCGCGTGACCGGCCCCCTCAGACACCGTTAGTCTATGGACCGACACTGCTTTGCTTTGAAAATCCATAGCAGATTATTGTTTTGACGATTTTTGTGTTTCCTAGAACGACCGAGTGTCCAGGTGTCCAGACACCTCTTAATTACCGCATTCTTGAAAATAACCATTTACGATTATATTATTTCATTAACCCCTTGACTAAAAATATGTAATAAAAATAGGTCACTACAATTCAAAGAAATAAATTAAGTCGTTTGTAAAAAATTATATGGCAAACGTGTAATTAATCTATAATAATTTGGTTAAAAATAACCGATTTTAATTCTTCTCCATGAACCACAATTATACCGATCCGTAAGTTATTTAGTTTTTAAAATAATTTTACATTGTATAAGCTCAGAATTTAGTCATTCATAATTTTTATTCTTCTTTATAAACGATACATTTTCCGAACTGTTAATTATTTACATTTAAAAACAACTCATCATTCCCATATTTGTCGCGTAAGAAAACTTTACTTCCCAACACAGAATGCCTTTTAGTTAAACTTCGTAACGACGGTGAAGGAATCTCGCTTAAACTCAAAAACGAAGCAACTTCATAACAATAACACGCTTCAGGATCAGGGAATGGGGGAATATTTTCCTAACGTATCAGTCTCTCGCGAGACGTCCTGTGGAGAAGACGTGCGTTAGATGCTCTGAAATAAAAAAAAATATAACATTGAGTGAAATTAACTTTGGTGAAGTGTGTTTTGGCCTTAGTTTTTGGTAATATAAGGTATGTTTTTAAAAAATATATTTTTTTGCAATTTACGATTCTAGTAGTTAGTTAGTTATTGTTAGTTAAATTGTTTCAAAGTTTATCGTTACGGACAAAGTTTGTGGCTGTTCTTCATTTAATTATAACTAGTAGATTTTTAAATAATATTTTTTTTTCGTTTATATGTAAAATTATATACATTGTTTACAATGAAGTGTATATAAAACAAAATCATTTCCTATAGTAATAATAGTAATATTCCTAAACGTAGACTAAAAACGCATGACTTAGTGGGAACTAGTTATTTCGCATGTTGATCACTATGAGAATTGTGAACTTTTAAAAATAAAAATTTTAATTACCCATGGAATGTTTTTTAAACAAAACAACTAAGCTCAAAATGCTTAGGAACAAATGAATTAACTCAAATAAAGTGTTACAATTAGACTTAACTGTAATATTGTCAGAAACGACTGAAATAAATTTAATTAATCGTATTTTTCAAAAGGTAAATTCTATAAAAATAATACATTTATTTTAATAATGGTAAATAATGGTACAATTAAATCTATTATAACAATATTATATTTGTCAATTGTTGTTGTTTTGTCATTGTCAATCTTCACTAAGGGCAAAAAAACATGTATTTATAAAAAAGTTGGAAAAAATATGTCTGCCATGTGCACGTGATGTGTAAAATGAAATGCATCCATGCACCAAATAAATCGTACGATATCCGATACCATGCCCTGATTGTACGATGCCCGGCGTCGTGCAGTTTTAAACTTTATTTATTCCGAATTTCCTCTTATTCTCCGTCCCGAGTTCCAGTCTGGGTCTGGGTCAGCGTGGCACTGATGAACACTCTACACTAATTCCGCGTAACTTAAAAATTGAGTGAATATTATTATTATGAGTAAAACTTTGATAGCCTACTGGTTAGAAATGTATCCTCCCTCACTTGAGATTCCGGGTCCGAATTCCCGCACACCTTTGATTTTAGTAATCTTTGTACGTATTATAAACTAGGTTCACGGGTGTACCCGGGTATAAATAAAGGTTACGTTACTTTAAAAAGCAATATTTTTGAAAGATTAAACGGACTTTATGCTTTACATAAAATTGAGTAGTTTTCGTTTGATGCTGATGATGATTAATGATAATAATAATAATTTGATGATATAATGATAATTTGATGATTTTTAACCGACTGCGTCAGAAGGGCGATGTTTTTCAAGATTATGTATTTATATATGTATATATGTCCATTTCTTTAGCACGCGATACAGCCGTACGTACGACATGTCCTTAGAATCGTAGTTTGGAGAGCACATAGGCTATATTATTTTTAAAAATGGCGTCTGCAAATAGGGGTAAAGGGGGGAGGAGGGTCGACTTTTTACTATCACGACAATATGCATATCGAATGAAAGTAAGTAAATAGGTCATTTTAAAAATATACATTATATTACTTTTACTTGAATATATTGACAAAAACTCATAAAAAGCGTTAAATTAAATATAAAATTATGAACAAAAAAATCATTTAAGCAGTCGCGTTCTTTTTTTTAATGTTTTTAACAATGTTACTAGTTAAACGCACGTCTTTTTAGGTATTCTCAGTCCTCCAGACTACCTTTTTGAAAATATATACATATTTGGCATGGCGGAGCGGTCACAATACCGGTCTGACATGCACTGGGTCCTGGGTACGATCTCCGGCCAGACAGACTTCTGAATGATGAGTTTAGATTTCTGTTCTGGGTCTGGGTGTTTGTGTATTCGTCCTTGTGTGTCCATGGCACCTACGACACAGGAGAAAATCCTAGCGTGGCGCTATGAGTGTAGAAAGCGTCTTTTTTCATTTACTAACACTTAAGTTTAAGGTTAAGTTGTTCAATATGATTCCGGTAGACTATATATCTTCACTAGTGTTATTCTCGGCACTCGTATATCGCTGGCGCTGCAACAAGTACCTCACTCTATTTACTTTTTTGCAACCGTCGGTGCTGCTACCAGTACGAATTGAACTGAAGTTTCAATTTATCAAGTGACTCTGGTTTTTCTTTATTTTAGTTTAGTTTTTTAGATAAATGAAAAATTATATTATGTATTATTTTATACACAAATAAAGTTTACATTGGTAAGTTACAAACTATTTTTTATACTTTCGAGAACCTTATATTACTCAACCTTGTAAATAATATCAATATGACATTAAAAGAAACAATTGTAACACAAAACTAACCGACTTCTAAAGATCTGTTGAGAATGAAATTGAAAATAAATGTCTTTTTATTCTTGTAACATTTATTCACAAATTACATTTACTTTGTTCAATAAATTTAAATATAATCAACTATGTACAAGTTAAAATTAAATCACATTATATATATCCAATGCCAACAAAATTTCACGCCTCTACTACTACGGCTTTCCTGTTCCGCATTCGCGTTATCCAAGGTCCACGTCGACAGAATAAGTTTAATCAGAATAAGCGGCGATGTGCCCGTGCGGGCTTTAATTGACACCCGCTAATTTATTAGACTTTGGTTGAGCCACACCATACAAAACAAATTTGCTTAACACATTATTTTATCGCCTGCATCACGAACTGACCTACTGGTCATGAATCACCAACAAAGTGCATTTTGGTAGAATTCACACACCCTTCTTTATTTTGATATTGTGATTACGGTACAACCTTTTATATCCATTTATATGTTGTAATAGCAAATAATCATGCAGCCCATCTGGTAGTAAGTGGTCGCTGCCACTCATATCTATATCTGTAATTAACCTGAGATAAGAATCAGTAAGAGTAGAATCCCTACCTAAGATTGCCCACAAGAGCGTTGCTACCCCTTAGGTTAAGTTTTAACGCCACTGATAAAAATGTCCCTTACTGTTAAAACAAGTATAAGTGGATTATCTGATTGTTTATTACAGTTTTGTAATCAACCAAGTGAAAATAAAGCGATTTCAAGGTAGGAGTACTTAGTGCCACTGTACTAGCCTTAAACAGAATGTTTACGGAAAGATCCTAGGTATTTGATATACATCAAAGGTAAATTCCAATATTCATTCCTGTTTAGTCCTTCATATAAAATAACAACACCACCGTTTTAATTCTGATATTTATCTTACGTTGATATATACACCTACTAACGGAGAAAACCACTTATGTCGCACTAGATATTCTTTATCACATCATTAACTCGTCGAATTTACCTAGTAACCACTTTATACACACAACTATGGTAGATAGTACTCTGACGCTTCTGAAAACGATAAATCTTGTTAGAGCTGAATAAATACACCGCTTCAAGTAACTGTTACCGAACAAATACTCAGGCTTAGCTCGGGCTTTGAACTGATAACGAATTTAGAAACCAGATCAAATGTAAGTTGAGATACTGAAGCTAGCTTTTATTGCCCATGTAATAAACAAGGTGGTTAAAAATACAAATAATTACAAAGAAAAAGACAAACCAGCTGAGTTTCTGAAAAGATCTGGCAAGAAACTGAGGTCGTGTTCCGATCCGAAAGTAAGAAATATAAACATATACAAAATAAAGATCTTTTTTCACTGAATTTCAGATCCCTTTTGACTACTCAAATAGGTATGTTTATGATAATTATACACGTCAAAAGCGAGCATTTAATGCACCTGATTAAGCGCAGTGATAGCCTAATAGTTGGAACTCGGCCTCTCAATTGAGGGTCCGAGGTTTGAATCCCAGGAACGCACCAATTATTTTCTAAAATTATGTTCGTATTAGAAATTCATTATCATTGCTTTACGGTGAACGAAATTATCGTGAAGAAACCTGCACACCCGAGAGTTCTAAGAAAAAGAGTTCTCAAAGGTGTGTGAAGTATACCAATTTGCACTTGGCCAGCGCGGTAGACTATGGCCTAAATCCCTCTCATCTAGAGAGGACACCCGTGCCCAGCACTGGGACAATAATAGGTTGACGATGAATCCACCTGATAAGTTGTAATAAGTAAGCGGGCACAAGGACATCACATATGTCTATTTTAGATTATTGTTTTATTATGCAAGTGAGTGATATCAGCTGGCAGCCACAAGTTGGTAGCCATGACGACTAAATGGAATGGAATGGAATGCCTCATATAGTTATATCTTATTCACCACACAGAACTACATTCTTTACTAGACTATCCAATGATAACAACTAAGACCGATGGGTTAACGTGCCCTGGAAGCACGGAAGCACGAATTGATAGCCACTAGTAGTTACTCATCCTACTTGCGCTAATTTACTACTGCCACTATATTTTTTTCCTAAATAAAATTCTAGGTCGACATACCGCCACTTGTCAAGAGATCAAGAATTCTGAAGCACACTATCCAAGTTTTGTCAACATCTTCCATTGACACTTTCGGAGCACGGTTCCCTAAGCATGACAACTTAGTCTAGTATTACTAACCCATTATAGTCCCGGTGCTGAGCACGGGTCTTCTCTCAAGTTGAGACAAGACAAGAATGATAGCCTTGCGAATGAGAGTGTGAATTGATAGCCTGGCCTCACTTACGAAGTACTCCTTTTGCAAAGTGCCGTGTATCCTTAAATCTAGATGAAAAATAAGGTAGCCATCCATATGGCTTCCTCATTTTTCATTGCACCATTGTAATGGTATTTATGGTATATACATTCATGTATCTCTCTATGTTATTGAACTACAGTGCCGACTTTAATACCCCGATTGCTGCGAATGGACATTAACGGTTGACTTGAACAAAGGCAGTATCAAAGCTACTGTGTTTGAGGTTTTTGTTGACGTTGCAAGATGGCTGCGACCGGCAAATACATTTAAACCAATGTTTGTTGAATACGCATCGTCTGATCCAGCGTCGATTGACGATGCCAGGGGAGCGCTATCGCCGTTGGCCATTGCCAGCTATTAGTTTTTTTTTTTTTTTTAATTAAGTAGCGAACGGATACGTAGTCCAGCAGAAAAAGCAAAGTAATGATCACAGCCACTACAAATATTTGTCATCGTTAAACAATTCCTGTTCCATGCTAAGCACGGGTTTAACCCCAAGGTTTAAGCCATAGTCCACGTCGTTTGTAAAGTGCAAACTGGTAGACCTCACACGCCTTTGAGGGATTTTTTCTAGGACTCTTAAATATGTACGAGTAGGTTTGGATGTTTTCTTCACCGTTAAACGTAAAGATAAACATAAAGGCTTTCTACACTTATAACGCCACAATAGGATTTTCTTCTGTGTCGTGGGTGCTATGGACACACAAAGACAAATACATAAACACCCAGACCCAGAACGGATTTCATTTCAAAAGACATTTCATTTCATTTCATTTCATTTCATTTCATTTCACTCATAATTCAGATGTCTGTTTGGCCGGGGATCAAACCCGGGACAAAATGGGTGTCACACCGGTATGGTGACCGCTCCACAACGTGAGTCGTCGTTAAAGCAAGTGACAATTAAGTTCCAATACTATATGTTGAAAATTGAGACCTAGGAACCTTCAAACCTCGGACATTGCGATTTACAAGTTGAATTTCAAACCACTAGTCTAACATTACTTCTATCAAACGTCTGCAATCAGTGTAAATAAAATTGGAACGTATCGTCATCATCATCAATCCATTGTTGTCCCACTGCTGGGTATGGTCTGCTGGTCTTCTCTCAGAATGGAAGTTTTAGGCCATAGTCCACTGCGCTTGCCAAGTGTGATTTGATAGACTTCACACACCTTTGAGAGCTCTTTTTTTTAGAGGACTCTCAGGTGTTTTTGTTTCCCCACGACGTTTGTCTTCACCGTAAAACAGTGTTATAACAATAAACAGTATTTCTAAGTAGCTGCTGTCCGCGACTTAGTACGAGAAGACAGAAAGCCAAATACTAAGTTTTATAGAACTTGCTTCAAAATTGCCGGACTTTCATACAAACTTTCAACCCGTATTTAACCCCGTTGGGAGTTGATTTTCTAAAAATCCTTTCTTATTGCTCACTTACATCATAAAAGGAACCAAATTTCAAGTTTAGTAGTTTTTCTATACCTAGAAAAACTACTAAACTTGAAATTTGGTTCCTTAGTAGTTTCGGCTACGCGTTGATATATAAGTCAGTGAGTCGGAATTGCCTTTCTATATATACGTTATTGTACATCGAACGCTTCGAATGGCGTCGAACCTCGTACCCTCGATTGAGAGATCGAGTCTCAACTATTAGGCTATCAGTGTTAGATCAGTGTCCTACTTATTATTATGTTTTATGTTGCTATATTAATATACCTATCATGAATAAAACATATCAGAATGATATAATATTACAGCATCTAACCATCTAACCCGAGGGTCACGAAACATTAGTTTCAAGTCAATGTCCGATATTATGAGATATTAAATATCGCTGCAAATTAGCGTAATGACAGTATATAGCCAACATCAAAATCCATGTTACTGCAATCATTCTTTTCACCCGACTGCGTTAGAAGGCGGGTAATGTTTTTCAAGCGTATGTATGTATGTATGTATGTTTATGTGTATGGCACCATTTCTTTGGCACGCGCTACAGCCCAAACGGCTTGACGGACTGTGACATATGACACATCATTAAAATCGTCTCAGTTTGG
>DWTU01003704.1:0-10189 GCA_018251515.1 Cecropterus confusis
CGTTTGCTAGTTCCATAATATAAAAAAAATGCAGATAGGTAGACTTCACACGCCTTTGAGATGTTTTAAATATGTGTATTAATTAGATAAGGCGTATTAAATCTGCGAAAATTTTATTTTTTTTATATTCTTGGACTACTTACGCAAGAGGCTGAATTTTAAGATTTTTTTAGGCTGGCACTGCTTTTGGCTCATTTAAGTTCAAAATGAAGAACCTTCAAAATTGTTTCGTTGGCGCCAGACAAAAATATTAGAACTAAAATTTTTAAATTTAATTCATGTATAAATATTAATAAAACTTACTCTTCAAATGGATCGGTGTTTTCAATATTCGTAATTGACGCTTCTCGGTCTTGTTCTGTTATTGCAGCACTGAATTAAAAAATATTTATTTATTTTTAAATGCAAAATGCTATCTATGTAATTCATAGTTGTAATTTCTTTATAAACATTTTTTATTAAAAAATATATTTGTACTTACCCGTCGTTAATGGTAAGTAATAAATTTTTATTAATTTCATTTGGTTCCGTCGACTTAGAGGCGCTAATTAAAACAAAAATAAAGAAATTCGATAGATATTAAAAATTAATAATGTTAGCCTTTTACAGACTTTAATTCGCATTTTTTACATGAAAATAAAATATATATTATACGTTTAATATGCCAGCGTTCCAAAAAACCAACACCGAGCCAAAACGTGTCCTTTCTCATTCTTATATCGTATTTATATATCCTTTATAAATATTTTCTTATGACAAATTCCATTTAAAGTTTATTGGTGCAGGATAATAATGAACAACTCAATTTATTTATTATTTTGTTTAAAAAACAGATAAGTTAATTTAACGCATGCTTGAACCAAATGTTAATATCTAATCTTTAATAATATATGTATATAAAAAAAAATATTTACTTTTTATTTATTACTTTTGAGTTTCTGCAACTGAGTTTAAAAAAAGACATTTATTTCTCATACATAAGTCCTATAAATAATAATACAATCTCTGGAACGGATAGAAAAAAATAATAACATCCTTTCGGCTTTGCGTTGCGACTTTTTGGAGCACAGACAATAAATACTTAAATTTTAATTATTTTAAAAATAATGGAAATATTAAGCATTTATTATCTAATCTTAATACCAGTAGTAGCACAGATAATAAATACTTAAAATTTCAATTATTTTAAGTATACCTAAATCTACGTCTATAACTTTATACATTGTTTATATTGTTATTATTTATTTATCTCTTTTATTTAAATTCTACATACTTGTCCTATTATACAATCAATTATTTTATTACTCAATAATAACTCAAATTATAATTATGTCGACAAATAAAACTGTTGTTTACACAGAACAAAGTACTGTAAATTATATCTACGATATGCTACGTGGTCAATCTAATTACATTTTGTCTTCATACATATTGCAGTTGACACCGGTCAGGGGATGGGCAAATCTTGGATCGTAAAATGGATACATTTGAATAATCTGACTTCGCCACATATGCCACAATCACAAATATGCTCGAAAAAGCCAACTGTCCACTCAAACAAAAGATAACACACTGCAACATAAAGGAAATACTGATAAGTGTTGATAATGGCGCTTTAAAACAATATTTTTTAGTACATACATTTTGTCTTCTTCAAAGAAGAAATCGTCGTCGTATTCTTGCATCATTTTGTTTTGTAAATAAATAAAACTTTATAACACTTAAATATAATAACAAAGGTATACTTCGTGACAGGTTATGTGGCTGTCAGTGTTATTGATTTTTCAAATCGTAAGCGAGCAGCGCGCGTCGCTCGTTCATTCTACTTCCTGTGAACTACCAATCACAAAACAGTTTATCGTTGGCGGGAAAGAATTGTATTTTTTTCTAAAGGCAAAGGCATCGTGTACTAATGCCAAGGAGACTTTTCAATTTGTTTAAAGTTAGTACATGTATCGCACACATTAATCTTGAGTTTCAATTATTGATGATACTCGTAGTTGATAATTTTGTATTTGATTACTCTACTAAAGCTTCAATTTTTGGTAAATTATTCGATTCCTCTTTTTGGAAATAAGATCCTTATTCATTCATGTGATGTCAATTTCTTTACATTTTATCCAAGATGAGTAAAAAATAAAATTTTCTTCTCATGCATTCTTGTAAAATTTATGCTTATTTTTATGTTTTAAACCCTATAGAAAATAGTACACAATTATGTTACTTTCAATAAATTTAAATATATGTCTACAGCACGTCCTTATCATACAATAGATAGATATAACAAAAGCCTTCTAAGACGAGTCATTTAAATAACTGCCATATTTACAAACACCCCTTTAACACTGATTTAAATTTCAAATGAACTAAATATGTTGTAAGCTACAAGGACAGTTGCATAACTGTACCTTATGTATAGGACTACCTCTGTAATTGGCAGTCATTTGTCCGACGTGTTGCAAGATATCAACGCATTGGCATGATCGTTAAGCAACATAAACTGTTTTAAATGTAAAAGTTGTAATAAACTCGGTTCGCCCCTAGCAGTACTGTGGAGCGCCTCGCGCGAATTGGTCTCGTTTCGCTTCGTATAGATAGTAAAATGATTAAAGCAATAGCTGTGAGTAATAAAAAGTGTATTTTTGTGTCTATGGAATTAAAATAAAAAAGTGATGATTTCCCGCCAGAGTTTTGACAGTTGTTTTTTTTTCAGCTGTCATTGTGTTTGAGTGCACTGATGACTACCACAGATTCGCAAGAAACTGGGCCGATCGCGACCTTCCTTCGGACGAATGTGGTCGGATTTCCCGTGATTCACGATAAACAAACGTGGATTTTCGACCCAGATGTGTCGCAACGGAGACGGAAGCAGTTTTTCGAGCTTCACGGCGATAAGGCGGTGAAACTAATAGAGAGACTAGGTTTAGGTATCGATGGGTATGAGGACCAGAGACTAAAAGCACAGAGACAAAGGGATGAAGGTCATTTGAACGGTTTAAATGCCTACCTACCTTGAGATAATTAGAGTTATAATTTCTGGTAAATGAAATCATAATTTATTCTAATTTAAGAGCAATTTGCATTACTTACTTACCTGTCGGTCTGACACAGACCGACAGGTCACTCCAAGTTGGGAGAAATCACGATAATTGAAAGTATTTTGAATAACTTATGTAAGTAAGCTATGTAAAAATTACATAACGGCAGATACCTGTCTTATGGCAGGTTTAGATTATTTGGCAATTTATAAAATTGTACAATATAATTTATAATAAGTAAACAGAAAAATATAGATATTATGCTTATCTAAAACATTCTCTTTATTCTGTTATCATATCAGTATTCTAAATTTAAAAATAAAATAAATTAAAAAATAATAAAATTTTATAATGTTTAATTATTAAATTAATCTCACCGCACAATTAAACAAATTGTATAAAAAATAAATCAATTAAATAAGTTTTAAGTGTAAAACTTACTACAAAATAATTACATCTAACCCGTATTTATTTTTCCTCTGTAAATATTAATATTTTTCCAAATAGGCTCAATATGCAAACGTCCTAAGTATAGGTAAGCTAAATAATAAATAAACTAGCTTAATATACCCACCACAGATAAAATAAGTTTGTAACCAAATTATTAAATATTTATTGAGAATACCCGAATCCAAAATAACGTAATAAGTAAGCCAGTTAACTGCTCATTAAAATACACTTATTGAGTCATACGTCAAAGTCCGTTTTTAATTTTTTTGTAAGATATTTCATAATCATCGTTACCTAGTTATAAGATGATTAATAAATGTTACCACTTATTGTGTTTTTGTTGTAAGCAAACATGCTCATTGTATTTCGCAAATAACTCATCTTTCAAAGTTACTCATGTAACTAATCACACTATTATTATAAATGCGAAAGTTTATGAGGATGTTGTATGTTTGTTACTGTTTAAAAAAACCATTGGTCGGATTTTGCTGAAATTTAGCGTACAAATGCATAGTCATTGTCGTGGTAGACGTGACCGAAACGGGCGAAGCCGCTGGGACATCCTATAGTAGTATAAGTGTTTATTTTTTGTTTGTATGATTGTTTGTACGCGCTAATCTCTGAAAGTATTGGCAATCCATATAATTTTGCTCTCAATTCTCGTCCACTTAACGATTTTATATGTATTTTAAAAATATGATAAATATAATTTATGCGATGTGTTTAAGAGTTTTAAATATTGATTAAATAGAGTAGCAAACATAGAAAATCCATTCATAACTAAGAATAAAATGTCATAAATAAGCAGCAAATATGATTCTACTCAACTAAGATGCTTTATACTAGTTTATTTCCTTGGTTCCGCCCGCTACGGTCATGTTTAACATGATAATGACTTACGCGTCCCATGTGTTAACCCAGGTCCTAAGCTGTGTGCCAAATTTCCACGAAATCCGACCATTAGTTTTTGCGTGAAAAAATAACAAACACACAGACATCCTTACAAACATTTGTATTTATATAGTAATATTAGTAAGATTTCGTAATAAGGAACCAATAAATGAAGATCTATGAACTGACGATGCAGCATTGTAAATGGATCTGCCATTTCGAATAAGGTCTAAAAAATTTGTACTACAATGAAAATTATTACTTTCATTAAAATAATGTACTACGATTTCATTATTATATACTCTTGCAATTATTGCATGAGTTCATCTTTGCGTGATGAAATTAATTGAACGTGAAGCCAAATCAAGGTTAGCGTTAGGATTAGAGGATTTATTTGTGTCAAGTAAAATAATGGATGCATTGCAAAATACTATCTTAATATGTATAAATTACGTGTCACGTTGTTTGTCCGCGATGATATCTTAAACTACTGTACCGATTTGAATCAAATTTGCATATCGAGTGCAGTTTGATCCAACTTGAAAGATAGGGTAGCTTATATGTATACAAATATTACGTGCCACGTTGTTTACACGGGACCCTAATACGAAAACTCTGCTGACCGTCTGTCTACCTGTCTGACACCAGGCTCTCATGAACCGTGATAGCTAGATAGTTGAAATCTTCACAGATGATGTATTTTTATTGCCGCTATATTATTATAATGAATATTTAAGGAAGTTAATCTTATTTTTTGTTAGCTATTCTATTCTTATACAACAAACCTATTTTTTTTGCGGATCCGGTCGTGCGCGAGTCCGACTCCGACTTTGTATTTTTTTTAAAAGTCATACATTATTCATAGATAACCATTTGTAGGACGCTATTATGCGGCTGAAATGGTGTCTTAAAAAAAGTTTATGTCCATTGAGGCTTTAACGCAAATATGAACAAAATTCATAGGAAGTAATTCATCAGAAGATGTTAAAATTACTTTATTAAGGTTTGTTAATCGTACATAGAATTTGTTTTGTTCGTCTGCAAAAAATTATGAGTACCTACTAAAAAAATTCTATCCTAAAACGTTTAGATAACTCGATTTTTTTCGAAATCGAATCTTGTTTACTTCCTTAAGCAAACTGAATTCTGCCGCAATACGTTTTAAATGGTATATTTCAATTATGATTACTACAAAGAATAATCTCGGATAAGTAACGAATAGTTACGTTATACAACGAAAACGTTTCAAAGAAAATAAAAATTGGACCGTCTGTGGTTACGTGGGTAAATATGGTACGCGGTATAAAAAGTAGTTACGCAACAATTCACGAAGTTTGCGCGCGACGACAGTAACAAGTAGTGTTTGCTAATGCAATAATTTTAATTTTTTATATCAAAACAAATTGATTTACGTAAGTTTTTTATTTACAATTTGTATGTTGTTTCACTGCCGGTGCGATATAATTAGCAACATTGAGTCGATAAGAGTAGGTATCACAGGAATAGATACGGTAATTTTGTAAGAAAAGCACAATCGAAGCACATTTGAAGGTCGTAGAACTCTTTGTGATTCGACTCCGGAAGCGCTGCTGTGTTCTGGTCTGAAGAGCGTGGTAAGTCAGACATACTTAACCGAGGAGTTCCAACTTAGCCGTCAAGCGTAGCAACATAACTGTGGCTAACCTCAGGTAATTATCCTTCTTAGTCCTTATCTGTGGTTGATTACAGATGTCCGTGGGCGGCAGTCACCAAATGCTCGTTTGCTACTTACACACATATTTAAAAAAAACGATATCAATTTCAAATCAAATTTGTAAATTAAAACTTGGTTCGTTAATTAAAAAAAAAACTATCGTAAAATCTTTTTCTAATATTTATTCTTATAGTAAGTATTGTTTTAAGGGCGTGTATAACCACTTGTGTTGTCGCTCGATAGTCAAATTTTCGATTCATAATCGATGGCAAGACTATCGATTTTTATTCGATAGTATCGATGGTGTCGATACTATGTAGTGTCGCTTTCCAATCTATAGTAAGGCTTTTTTTAGCTTAAAGCTATTAAAAGTAGGTATTTCTATCGACCGTTTGACATTACTACTACAAACCCGCACTAAGTAATCATTGTGGATCTTTAAGCATGTACAAGATCCAATTTTGAGAAGACAGAATTCATTTTGTACTTAGGAAGCTACAAAAGATAAAATGACTGTGATAAAGTACTTTTGAAAAAAAAAACCGAAAATATTATTTTATTTTTCCTTCGTTCTTATCACTTTTCATATACCTACCACCGATGGTTGCAGTGATGATGATGGATGGTCTCATGGATGAGAGTGAAACCAACATTTTGCCACGTAAAATGGCAATAGACATTTTATGACATATTCATTGTGCACATGGCTCCTATATGTGAACGAACGCAACGGAACGTAATACAAATTTTATTTACATGAACAATGCAAATTTATTATAATAAAATATAGCAGGTACACCTCAGACCACAAAAATTGCCGATAGCCTATCGGTCAGTATATTGAATAATTTGTAGGGGAGGCTATTTCTTAATACGTAACCAAATTGATCAATTTGTTCTTAAGATGAATCTGCATCTCGGATGATTTTATTTAAGCGAAATCATACAAAATGTGCACATTAGCAAATACTCCACTCATAACAATAAATTATGTTTCAATGCAATATTTCTAGGTGGTAAAACCAGTGTAGTTCGACCGGGGACCGGGGACCGGGTTCCACTGCCGCACTTATTTCTAGCGTGAAGCAGTTCCTGCGTTTTGCTGAATGGGTGTGGTTGCCGGGTCACTTGTATTAGAGGCGATCATCTTAGTCCTCGGGAGTACCAACGCATCTGTGATAGACTTCAGATAGAACACCCGTTCTATATGAAGTTACTTGCAGATGCCCATAGCTAGCCGGCTGTTTATCTTATTTAGAATTGATAGAACTACGACTCTTAATGCTATAATGTCTATGATTTCATATTCGCTAGACTTTATCCATATTTTTTGGTCTCAGATATTCATTATTAATATGCATAGTTACGCCTAATGAGAGAGCTAGTAAACGTTTTCAAACTAGTTCTTGTCGTATGCCATAGCTCTCCTTATATGTAGGTACCTAGATTTCCACGAGATATTTTAATATTTAACACCATAAACAGGCATGACGTAAGACAGGACAAATATTGAAATATTTAGTTTTTTAATTACATTAGCTCTCTCGTTTATATAGCAAGCAGTAACAGTCGCCTGGCCCCATAATGGGGGTTCGAAGCTAATCTCAAGCATGTATGTCCGATTATTAAAAGTTATGTGCGTATTATAAAGTATCTAATTATTACTTGAGTAATGTTATTAGTGATTAGAGTTTAATGCCGAAGGAAAACTGCGTAAGGAAATCTACTGACTTGAGAATTGTTTAAGAAACAGTCTTCATATGTTTGTAAAGTTTACCAATTTGAGCTTGGCCGGCGCGGTGGACTAACACCTAAAAACCCTCTCACTCTGAGGAGACACAACATTTAAGTAGCAAACGAGCATGCAGTCCACCTGATAAGTCATATAAGTCACTTGTATATGAGGCGACCATCTTAGTCCTCGGGAGTAGCAACGCATCTGTTATCGACTTCAGATAGAACACCGTTCTATATGAAGTTGCTTGAAGTTGTCCATGGGTGGTAGTTACCAATTACGTTAATTATCAGATGGAATGCATGATCGTTTGATATTCAGTGTGGTAAAAAAAAGTGGTCATTATCTTACATTTCATGGACAACAGTATGCAATATTATATAGAACAGGGGTTCTATCTGAAGTCAACGATGCGTTGCTACTGCCGAGGACTAAGATGCTCGTCTCATATGAAAGTGAATCGGTAACTATACCCTTCAACCTAAACGCGGTCGCCATACCGGTGTGACACGCAGTGGGTCCCGGGTTCGCTCCCCGGCCAGACAGACATCTAAATGATGAGTTTAGATTTCTGTTCTGGGTCTGGGTGTTTGTGTATTCGTCTTTGTGTGTCCATGGCACCCACGACACAGGAAAAAATCCTACTGTGGGGCTAGTGAGTGTAGAAAGCGTTTGTTTAATGAGGTAGTCTTCTTATGACCTCTTCGAACGAAGTCGAACTGTTCTAGTTCTACCTTCTTGCTACTTGAGTTCCGTTACAGGTTCGTTGCTCAGATCACCAATTAACACCAATCATATTCGAGGCAATTTTGATATGAATAGCCGCACGTAAACCTGATTGTTAGCATGACGATCGCCCCGCAGCATTTATTATAGCGCCATCTGTATGTATATATTATCAGAACTATTAAGGATCGAACAAAACTAAGCGTTTAATTATGCTGTATATTTAGTTCCTGTCGCAATCTTGTCTTTTACGCATATTACTTGTATGAACACGGTGTTTCACATCTGCCAGGCGTCCCGTGACGGATATTTTTCTTGTAATATGGAAGTAGTAAATGAGCACGAAGTCCACCACGATATGTGGCCACTGGCTCCCGTGGACATCCGCTATCAACCCCAGATAAGATACCTGAGATTGGTCGCAGATACTTTACGGATAAGTATATCTCCCTTACCACATCTTCAGATCAGAAGACGGTAACGCATAACACTACTGTTATTAGGCAGAAATAGATGTGGCAGTGGTGCTTCTGGAGTCATACCACAAAGAGTTCTACCACCTTTAATTGTTTTCGTTCACTACTTCAATTACATATCAAATATCCACTGCAATAAGACATTACTGCAGTAGCAGTCACATTAAGAGAGTTCTAAAACCTTTTATTATATTTTTCAAGTATTCTTAATAAATATGATTCTTTTAATAGGCTTGTGTATGTAGAAGGTCCTTCATTTTTGAAACGTTCTCTTTAAAAATATTTTAATACCTCCAATAACAGGATATGAGGCTCTTCAATTTATTCACAAGTTGATTGTATTGATACAAAAAACTGTAATGACTTAATACAAACAGCGAAGAGAAGGGAATATTATACGGTTATTACGACTGGTTTCACCTGTAACTGTTTTGAGTACCACAGTCAAAGTAATCAGATAGACCCCTGCAGTAAACAATTATTCAGACGGAAAATTCTCAGAGTAATAACTACCATACAGTTTGTTTATGGCGCTACCACATTCATATGAATCGTTTGTACGTCTAAAAGTAGCTTATTTTTGTGACGAGTATGTAATGAATTTACTATGAAAACTAGTAGTGACTTCTACATGTTACAGTAAATTTGTACATTTGACCAGAATAACAATATTTGCTATTAAATGCTCGAAGTAAACTAACACTCTACTTAAATTATGACCGCCTATTGCATGGAAAGAAGGGGTATCTAATGTACAATTTGCATGTTGCAGAAATAACAACATTATGTTCATATTATGGGGCGTTTCTTAAAGCGCGCGGTTATTATAGAGACGTGAGATTTATGTTTATATACTATCTTTGTAGCACGAAATTGTCATTTTTACTGCTGCATTGATTACGTTATTAGGAGTAGATCATACCAACAACGTATCATTTCAACTCAATATATATATCACTCTTTTATATAAATAGCTCATTAATGATATAAGTTATTACTGAGCGTCAAGTCTCCAAAACGTTATTTCAATATCTAAACATGTAATTCCGGCTTATATCTTGACATTTTTTTGTTATTGGGTGTAAATACGACTAAGTACTCGTACTTTAAATCGTCTCCTTTACTAGTGAAAAGAGCAAATTAAAGACTGTTTCAATGTGTACGCTTCTTTTTCTAATTT
>DWTU01003705.1:0-10188 GCA_018251515.1 Cecropterus confusis
GATGCGTAATATTTTAAATTTTTAGAATTTGTTAGAATTGATAATTTTTTTTTTTCAAAGTTAGTTTCCTTGAATGCTTGGCGCGGCCACTAATGACTATACTCATTAGGGGAGGCCTATGTCCAACAGCATGTCACAGAAGGAGATATCAAAAGTCTCCTGGATGGATGGATTATATTATAGTCTACGCGAACGAAGTCGCGGGTACTGCTAGTTGACTAATAAAATTAACAATTTAAGTAACATGAATACGTATGAGATGAAATCTAAATTATCATAATCATAATCATATTTATTGATGCTCTAATCTATTTTTTTTTATTGAAGTAGCAAACGAGCGTGCAGTCCATCGGATGGTAAGTGGTTACTGCCGCCGATGGACATCTGTAAGCAACTTCATATATAACAGGGGTTCTATCTAAAGTCAACCACAGACGCGTCGCTACTTCCGAGGACTAAGATGGTCGCCTCTTATATGAGTGAGCCGGCGACCACACCCTTCCAACGAAACGCAAGAACTGCTTCACGCCAGAAATAGGTGTTGGGTGATACTTCCCCGGTCGAACTACATTGTTTCTACCACCAGTCCAAATACCAAAGCATCTATACAACTCGTACTTTAAAACATCACAACATTACTTTGAAACGAATGTAATGTAGTGTAACGATAAAGTATTAAATAATAAGGATTTTAAAACTGAGGTACTAAGGTGCTAATATCTTTTGAAAATGATCTCATACTTGTCTTAATGTCGCTGGTGATCAAAACATTTCGCTAAACGAATTGGTACAGCAAACAGGAATGTTTTTGTACTTATGTTTTAAATTTTTGTGTACACGTGCATTTTGTAAAACATTTTAATTGGTGTAGTATTATTATTTACGTATATGTTTGTAATAAGCATCTAGTTACAAAATATATGAATATATTATACAAGTGCATCCAATAATATTTTTAGTAAAACATAATTATTTTATTTAAAAACGAGCTTATTAATAAAAGCCGTAAACGTCATGAAACAAATTGTTTCAATACGCATGCCAAATAATTAGCGATGACTGTATCGGTGCTCATCTCCCTTTATTTCATACACAAATAATTACAACTTGTTCATTAGTTACGACAGCGGCGGGGTGGACTGTCAATCTACATTCCTACTTATTAAGTGCCAATTTAGGAGCTTTTCATGTTCGACAAACGTATATTTCGTTTGACTCTCCAACAGTATATAAATAAACCAAAGACGTAGGTATACGAGTACGTATAGATGTACCGCCGTGCTGGTGGCGTAATTAATCAATGTTTGACCGCTGGCACAATCAGTATATCGGTCTAATCCTTCTGTCGCAGCTCCGTTTGAATCTCCAATTAGTGCCGAACCTCGGTATAATAGCCCAAGTTGCGCTGCCGTCGTAATCAATCGCTAAGTAAACACTGATGTTCCTTTGAATCGAATGGGGTTGCCGTGGCTAACAAGCACGTTAGCCACATCCCTGGCGCGTGTCTACACTCTGAGCGAGATTCAAAGGTGGCGCATATACCGTTGCTATTAACTTATTTATAGCCTAACTATACAAAACTCCAGTAAACATGTAGACTGCTGTTTACTGAAGTCTATCATACTTAAATTTTGATTTATAATAGAAATCCTATATACTTGTATAGGTATTGAATATAAGGGATGAGTACAGAGATTGTTCATGTGCCCAGGGCCCAAAATGAATGTGTCTTTACAACATGGCCGTCACGGAGCTTACTGAACAATTAAATCTGTTTCAGAACACTATTTTAATTAATTATCATGGGATTTGCGTATGCCTCTGTTATATTCACGGTTATATATTCTCTATTACACGGTTTTATATTCACGGATTCCGCGTTCGAAGTTTCAGTTCTTGCGCGTTAAAAATTGTGACCATTTTCTTGTATTCGCGGCTAAAAAATTCTTTATTCGCGGATGTAGTCGGACAAAGACGCGCTTTAACTTGAAAATTTTACATGCAGGCTAACAGATGGCAAGTGAGCTGTCATTTCTTCATGATTTAAGCCGTCTATGGAACGAAGTCTTATTTTTTAAATTCATAATGTTAAATTATATCAATAAATATCAATTAAAATTCAAAGACCTTTCAAAAGTGGCATAACAGAGCAAAGAAGTGAAACCTTAAAAAAATTACGTACGGAGGTAGGTATATCTATGTACATATGTACACATACACATACATGTATGTATATACATATACACAGTGTACGCGTAACACATGGATAGCGTTCGGTGACGATGACGCGAGTTCCATGATTTTTGTTCATCTAATAAGTAACGCGCCTAAAGAAGTTTTCATTACCAAAATACACAACCTGATTATAAATCGTATTAATGTTTTAAGTGACATGAAATTGATTGAAATGAATTTTAATTTATATTTCTTGCACCTCGGAAATACCGTTCGTTCCTGACGGTGCACTGTATTTGCGGCTTCTGGGCGGAACGTAAAAAATAAGGTGCTTATACTGTTTTGTTATTTAAATATATAAAATAAACGGTCATACGTATATTTGTAGTAAAATAATATGTTCTTCTTTTGTTTAATCGTCTATTTTAACAAGAAAGTCCAGCGAAAATCAAGCGTTAATTAAATTAGCCCATGACGAGATACTGATTGTTAGTTGTTTTCAAGCTATAATCAGAAGATATTGTTTTTTTGGTTTCAATTTAGTTAGATCAAAATCCCTTTCCACAAGTTAGCCTTGTCACAATATTTATGTGCAGTCACATCATTTTTTCTTACATAGTCGTAATACTAGCGGCTCAGTCAGGCGTTGTCAACTCTTAAAATCCATCCAAAAGTATCCATCCTATCATTTAAGCCCGAACCAAACGTATACCTACAATCACAAAATTTCACTAAAATTGATCGAGTGACTCGTAATTTATCTATACTTACAAAAAATAGTAAAATACCGCGTGTCATCGCAAATATCTTCAAAAAAGATCGTTTGGAGGACTGCAAATAAGTAATAGAGGTTTCTATATTTTTTGGAATTTTTGTCTGTATGTTTCTAGTCGCATTAAACCAACACTAATGAATTCAACTAAAGGAATTAAAAATGTATTTATAATTCATGTCTGGGGATATAATTTAAATTTTATTTCATTAAAATTCATATACTCTATCAAAATTATATCAATCACATTTACGTTACGTTTTACATGAAACCGCGAGGCACGTCTAGTATATACTAAGATTACTACACCTTGGTAGATAAACAAGCTGACCGGCGGTATGGAATATAGTGTAAGATAATATTATTATTTGGAACCCTCTGTGTTAAGCTAAGTGCCTCACGCCGCCTTCAGCTAGAGCAGTTGGCGCGCGTTACTCGCTAGCCATTCTATTGTTGTTCACCTAAACAACCGAGAAAAGAATAGTATGGCGCGAAGCACCCAATAAATACCGTTCAATGTAAACGTTATGAAATGATACATTTGGTGCACTCACAATCATATCCGTTGGTCTATTTTAAGCGCCGAAACGCAATAATCCTAGCTACAAATGAAATTAGTTTTGCTTTGACATATTATATGTAGGTGATATTGAATCACAATACAGTTACATGTCTAATAAGTTTATAAGAGATAAAAGTATTATTTTTTTAAAGAAACACGAAAAATAATTTCTCATCTTTAAATAACTGATATTTAGTTATATCCCGAGAGTTTAGGTTTTTGGTCGAAAAAATACAATATTTAGTGACCATTTTTTAAGAGTCGTCTGTTTCTAATACTCTCAATTGCTTTATTCAGAACTGAAAAATAAATCATAAATTTGCCACTTATGATTTATTTTTCGTCCTGTTAAAAATATATATAGTAAAAAAAAATTATTCCTTTTTTTACAACGTTGTAATGAACTTGTTCGTTTAATTAAAATTATCATGCTAGTTTGTCGTTACAGAATGTATTTGTTATGCGGGTTTATCATAAAGATAAATACGTTCCATGTCTTACTCTGCCTTGGTTAAAAAATAATAGGTAATTGTTATGATGTTAGTAAGTATCATATATATGTATTTCATTAAAATGCAACTACAATCACAATATATGTAAAAACCTCGTTGTGAGCCTAAAATAGTCTAAAGTGATTATTGCTTAGCCAATAATGGTATTATAATATGTAATATTAAAATATAATAATCTTAAAATATAATTGGTAATTAGAGGTATTATTCTGCACCTTATCTAATCACATAAAGAAATGTCCAACATATATTGACACGATATTTGTTTTGGAAATTGGAATTTGTTTTGGAAAACAGGAAAAAATTGGAAAAGAACATAAAACTTACCGAACTTATCGAGTGATGTAAAGATTTTAACAATATTTTGCAGTGGAGCGTTATGCCACACGTTTCATTTACGAAATACTCGTCTTCGATAGTTCATATGAATGTACGAAGCGTGAGAACCGAGTATGAAATGTGTAGATTATATTGAACATATCTTTTGATTGTGCATTTTAAATTGGATCCGACAAGTAACGTCACGTTCAACCCAGGAAGAGGCCAGTTAATTTTCTGGTATCAACACCTACTGCGGCCACTAACACGCATGCCAGGCGCGGTGACTATTGCCAAAACCCTTATTAAATAAATAAACGCTTTCTACACTCATAGTGTCGTGGGTGCCATGGCCATACAAAGACGAATACACAAACACCCCGACTCAGAACAGAAATCTAAACTCATCAAACAGATGTCTGTCTGACCGAGGATCGAACCCGGGATCCACTGCGTGACAGACTGGTATGGTAACCGCTCCGCCACGCGGGTCGTCAAATTAAAGGAGGCCTATATCCAGCAGTTCACTTAAAGGCTGATAAACAGTATTTCTGCTATCATAGTATGCATAGTCGAGTCGTAAAAGGTTCTATTTAACTCTTATTACACCTGAATCACAATACATATAAGGAAATGAATTCGATGAAGTACATACGTACATATACTGAAAGGTACATACATACAAATATATTCGTACTAAAAGCCTCAACAATCTTCTACAAATGTTTTTTATAATAAAATCACAATACAAGTTACCTTCTCACCGCAACGAAAGTGAGCGTTTCGCATGCACACATGTGCAATTGTATATGCATGTGTGCGTGCTGCGCTCGCGCCGACTGCCGTAAGGAAATGACGTAGTCGATACCGTGGAGATAGATTTTATGGAAGTATCTGTTTTTTCATAAGAACACTTTTTGTTTTTTATTTATTTTTTATTTCAGGGCATAAAGTATTAACCCTTCACTTATTTTACTGGCGTAGATTTGCAGAAGTTTTGTTTCAGCTTTTGTATTATAAGTGAAATTAGTTTTTATTTTGATTACCTATTAAATAATTTAATTCCAAAACAGTTATAATATCTTAAAGTGGATTCATCGGTTCTCTGAGGTTCACTGCTGACATAGTCTTCCCGTAATGAGGCTAATTTTATCTTTGGTGGTAAGTAAACTTACTTTCATGTGTAATCCTTAAATGTTGCCATATTACGAGTAAATAAGAAATAAAGAGTTCACATCGCACTTCATATTTACTAATCGTATCGTCTCCGTTTGCGTGTGCGTTACGCCCAATTAAAAATAAATTCTTTATATTACATTAAGTCCTTGAAATGTAATCGATATAATTTCATTAATCAGACTCCTTTTATTTCATTTGTCTCATCAGAATAATATTTTGCTCATTGAATTGTTGTAACGACTAATACAAGAAATTTTTTCACCAAATATATCACATAAAACCATACCTCAAAATCGTTCGCAAAAAATGTTAAACAGTTTAAATGCGTACCATGTACAATCGTAGGTGTAAAACGGTCACTGTCACTTCCAGTGATCACTACATCGCAACGACAAACCAGTACAGCGATAGATCACGACATTGCGTTTACGGAGAAAATCCAGTTCGGCCTTATGCTTACCGATTTATTATATCGATTATATGGCGACGAAATCGGTACTGATCTCGCAATAACAACGAAATAAGATCATGAGATCTGCGTGTCAGATCGATATGTACCATATCAGCATATCAGCATATATGTTCATGGCAGCTACAACGCAGGGGAAAATTTGATTATAGGCGTATAAATATTGTCCCTGTAGTTCCGGGACCAGAACACTACAGTATCCCCTGTTGTAAGAGGCTAAAGACTAAAAGCGGGCGGGCGTTGCGGGCGGCAAGGGTGAGTGCTCGAGCCGTCTAGCCAAGCGACCCCGGGAAGGACGGCGACATGTGTGGTCGCATGCCGTCGTAAATACCTGAAGGCACGGTGAGCGCAAATGCTCACCGGGAAAGAGCCCGAAAATCCCGGGGACATCGCGCTTGGAGGATTCCGGTTGCGTTCAATTGGAGATCCCGGAGGAGGAAGTGGAGGACCCACACAGCGCTGAAGACAGCAACCGAAGGGGTTACAGAGCAGTAAAAATCCCACATAACCCGACTTTGCTCCCACAGCGGCACCTTTTGAAGGTTTCCCCTTGAAAAAAAAGGGTTTTAGTCTTTGTGTGTTCATGGGTCCCATGGAGAAAACTCTATGGTAGGCGTCAGAATTTATTAAGTAAATGTAGTTTATTTAAGTAAGTACACAGCATATTAAAACTTTACAATCCTTTGTTTTAATTATGAAGGGACCACACCTATAAGGTAAATATATACCGTAATACCTATCTACTGTCAAAAAGCAGCAGTACTACCAGTATTGTACCAGTAGGAGAGTTCTTTAAAAAAGGTCTCAAGGGTGTGTGAAATCTACCAATTCGCACTTGGCCAGCGCGGTGGACTATGGCCTAAAACTCTCTCAATCTGAGAGAAGATCCGTGCCCAGCAGTGGGACAATAATGGGTTGACGGCGGTTACGAGTGGATAAAAACATTGCAAGGTAGAAATAGCATGGTTGGACAGGGAAGGAAGCTTCCGAGCTTGAAGCAGTTCTTGTGTTTCGGTGAAAGGATAAGGTTGCCTGCTGACTTTTATATGAGGCGACCATCTTAGGCTTTGGTAGTATAAAGGCGTGTCTGATTGAATTCCTATAGAACCCGTATTATTTAGATATCCAGCATTAGGTGGATTGTATGTTTGTTTGCTATGCCAATTAAAAAATATATACAGTAACTTTGGTGCTGTATGTAGCAACTTTAGCGGCTGATTGTACGAGTAATTCGCAGGACAAAATTAATTAAAGAGGTCATGACGCCTTAGGGGTGGGGCCGGGAGTGCCTGTTCTCGCCTGCACGTCAAATATTGTTATTTAACTATCCAAAGGAGGTCACGTGAGGGGAACGACTGGGAGTGCCTGTCGCCTGTTGCATACATATTTGCGGATAGGTCCACTTAACCCGAAGGTCATGAAACATTCTCGTTCAGCGTCAATCGCTCTGCACTGCAAGCATTAGCGTAAGCGTTAAAAACATGCTTCTTTACATAAATATACGCACAATTTAAAATTCGTCAATATGTCGTTAGAGATGTAGGCTTATCCTTATTATATTATTGAATTTATTCTTACTCCACACAAGTTTATCGCTTTTTAATTTTTATTATTTTAAATTAATTCAAAGACAACGAAAAACATAAAGGATTGTTTAATTTTAACCTGACTATTGAACTATTGATCACATGTGGACACGAATTTCTGCAAATTGTAACGAAATTTGTCAAAATTCGCTCAACGTTGACGCTTGCAGCACTAAGTGAATGTTTTATAGCGGAGCGATAAGACTTAAAGATATGTTTCATAGGTAAGTTACGTGATTAGATTAGAGTTGTGGGTTAGGTATCATTGATGGGGATTTTCGGGACAACAAATCAATAATGATGATGTTTTTTAATAACTTTATGTAATGGGAGGGGCGTTTAAGGTATGTAAGGCGTATATAAGGGTGGGGGTACTGATCAACCTTAACTTAGGCGAGTCCTCCAGTTTGAATTTGACGACATTTTTTGGAGTCTATTTAAACCTCCTCCAAAAATAGGATAAGAAAAAAATTAGACTAGTTGAAGAATTTTTTACCAAGCGCTACTTTTGGACTCCCCGGAACAAAGCTTCAGCTAATGGTTGAGCAATGATAATTATTTCGTAACTGGAACCAAAATTAATATGTTAAATTATTATTTTTAATGACAGTAAACTATGCCCTCCATTTATGTAATATGACGTCACGATGTGTATTACGTATAGCTCCAAGTTCTCACGTCGTACAAATATTCTTATTCATTTTTATTACTTCCTTTATTTTATTCAGCTTAAGGTTCCATATATATTATAATACCCTACTCATTTACAGTTTATTGATCCACAAAATTGTAATAAAAGGCAGTTGTATTTCTAATAACAGTTGTAACATCACTTTATAAGAACTATTTAGTACTAGCATTTTTTAAGGATACTTATCTTATTTTTCAAAAAAAAAAAAAAAATATTTTAAATTACAAATAATACTTTTAAAAATATATTAAAATAACTTGTATCTATAATATTAATATCTATATTAAGTAAGTAGTATTTGTCGTGACGTTTGTTTTTAAACGACTTTGGAAAGAAAGTGCTAAATGCGGGGCGGTTTTGATCGACTTTATCTAAAAAATGTGGGTTTAAATTATACAAAAATTCTAATAATTACTAATATTATTGTTTTTTATTTTAATCCCAATCGATATTAGTTTGAATTATTTTGTCCTCGGGAAGAACTTGCAAATTTTAAGAGGCGCTAAATTTGAAAACACAAATTCGAATATTAAAGTTTTATTTTATACCATCTCCAAATATTTTTACTCAAATAAATTTTCAGTCTGATGTCAGCTTATAAGCTGTCATTACCTTTAGTTTCTAAAACATGTTTTGTTGTTATCACGTGATAAGCGTTTACTTAATCTCAAGGTCATTGAACAGATGCGAAAATTACTCAGTTCGGCAAAGGTTTGTTTTGCTGTAAACTTCACGATTTATAATACAACATGAGATAATATGCGAAATCACTGATATTGACTATTAGTTCTATGTGAGAAATTGTATGAATAATGTCATTTAATAGAATAATTATTTACGCGATAAGAAAATCAGCAAATCAAACTTACCAATACTTCGTAGAACAGACCTACAAAAGTACAAAGAGTTGGATGAACGAATGAACGAATAGATTCCGACTTGCATACAATGTGTCATGAATGGTATGACGTACTAAGTGTTGAATGAAATTCGATTTAATCTCATTCTGATCCGAAAAATGTAGAAGAGACCCATAGATAATATTGCGACAAAAAAGTTTTCTCATTTTGTTTGTATTGAATCTATCGCTATAGAAATTATTACGAGAAATTATAAAGTTTCAAAAGTTACATATTTTATTTCAGACGCATATATATTTCTTTAATTTATTTTTTATTCAAATTAAATTCAAAAATGTAATGTAAAAAAGGTAATAAAATTTTTTTGAATGTGTCAAGAGTAAACATTAATTTTGGTTCATTCATAATAAATTTACCATATGAACAATTATCTATTTTAAATCATTGAAACAATTTAATTCTATATAATGCAATTGTTTTAATACGAAATTACAAATGCCATTCTGACATTGACATTTATTTAACGTCATTTAAACATCTTGAATTTTACATTTTAGGAGCACGTGTTTACAAAATAGTTCTAGCTAATAGTCTCTTTAAAAATGAAAGTACTATCGGAACCGAGGACTCGAATATTATTTGAGAAGTTAACCAAATAGTAAGTAGCTTAAAGGTATCATAAGAATATGTTGCACTTTTCGAAACCGTGTCGTTGAACCGGTATTTGAAACTGGCAGAACTCTTCGTGATGTGACTTAGAGGCACCTTTGTTCTGGTTTGGAAGTGTTGGCAAGAGTTACGTATGTAAGGGATTTAAGCTTAGTCCTCAGGAGTCAGGGCGAGGCTCGTGTAATACAGTGCCGGGGCGCTTGGTCACACATGAGTTTGGGGCTCTCTTGGACAGTAGTAGCATTCCCGTTGAAATAAAACCTACCAACCTACCTTGAATTCTAGGTCAAATTCCAACTCGCTGGCCAACTTTTTTTTCGAGAATTTACAAAGAAATGAAATGAATTGAAAATAGTTTATTTCTCTCACGGATAAGGTCTAAGGCTAAGGTACAA
>DWTU01003706.1:0-10188 GCA_018251515.1 Cecropterus confusis
TGGGTCTGGGTGTTTGAGTATTCGTTTTTTTGTGGGCAACCATCACACAGTGAAAATTCTAATTTAGGGTTATGAATGTAGAAATCATTAATATATTCACTATTAATTTAAATTGATCTCTTCTTTCTGGTATTTAAGATAAAATCGATCTTTTCGTTAAGATAGTTTGAGTAATATTGTAAATGCGAAAGTTTGAGAGAAATTGAGAGAATGTATGTGTGTTTGTACTCTTTCACGCAAAAACTATTGGTCGGATGTTTCTGAAATTTGGCACACAGATACTTTATGACCTGGTTAATACATGGGATACCCATTGCCGCGGTAAACGTGATCGACTCGGTCGGAGCCGCGGCAACAGTCTTGTCTTTAAATAATAGTAAAATAATACTTGGAAACCGATTTTAGAGTCATTAACTTTCGATCGTCCATCAAATAATTTAAATTTAATATCGTTATGCATTTTAATAGACGTCAATCAAATTAAATTTATAATCGAGCAAGTTCTTTGAATAAATTACTGAATTAAAGTTTAGAGCACGGGTACGCAACCTTCGGTTTGTTCTTTACAGTAAATTATCTGAAAAATTTATTGGATGAAACAATAATACTGAGTGATTTAATGGAACCGAAATTAATTTATTGTACTGAAGGTGATATTAAAGTTATTTTTTTAAAAGGTTGTAGATCCCTTCTATTTTCTTTTCATTATATAAGAGTAGTAACAACATGCAGTCCATCTGATGAAAAAATGTTGTATGTATTTTAAAATTTCTTATCGAATACCACTTTATACAGATTAAAGGTGGTAGGTTGTTGTGCGGTTCGAGTC
This sequence comes from Cecropterus confusis, assembly GCA_018251515.1. Classification (NCBI taxonomy): domain Eukaryota; kingdom Metazoa; phylum Arthropoda; class Insecta; order Lepidoptera; family Hesperiidae; genus Cecropterus; species Cecropterus confusis. Next base: position 830 of record DWTU01003706.1, read on the forward strand.
CAACGGCGTCAAAGCCACACCAATTTTACTTGTGGAATGAGCTTCCTCCTGAGGTATTCCCGTAACGCTATGACATGGGGCTCTTCAAGAAAGGTACAAAAAGAGCTCTCCTTCAAAGCCGGCGATGCATTGGCGACTCCCCTGGCGTTGCAAATGTCCATAGGCGACGGTCACTACTTCAAGTGGCCCGTCCGCCTTATCGTTAGGTACATTCATGAAAAAAAAAACACTGTCTTATAACTGCAGTGTTAAGCGTTGCTGTGTTCTGGCATTAAGGGTGCGGTAAAGACAACAAGTTTATACGAAGCGTTCCAACTTAGTCATCAATGGTAGTTGCATTTGTAGATGACCTAATGTCGAATTCTTGTTGGAATATCTCATCCTCAGTTGCAGATATCCAGGGGCCACTTACCAGAAAGTCAAATCTATTCAATTGTAAATTCAAAATATAGAAGTAAATTTTACCTTATTTATAGAGAAATAATATTCTCTGTTACCTTTTCACAAAAAACCGCTCACGGCAGTAACCAATAAGTCTATTCACACAAAGACATTAAATGTATTCAATTTGTCGGATGCCTTTACTGGATAGCCACTTTGCCGAAATACTTAATGCTTAATACCAAAAGTGGACCCATACCGTCCCTGTGGGTTATTTTGATTAATTACCGGCCAGTAATTTGAATAGGACACTAGCTGTTTTGATTTCGTATGAATAGAAGAGCGCCCTCTTGACTGGTCTCGCTGCGAGTGATGAGCGATAAGCTATGACAATTTTCCGTGATAATAGTGAACAGGAATGGGCAATTCACGTCATTTTAATATATTTGATACTTTATAAAACTTAAACACGTTCGAGACTTTGATAAGCAAGTTGTACATTCTCCAATATAATTCATAACATTCGGTTTCAACGCTAAAATTAGCGACTTTGACAAATCATGTAAGGTTCCAACTTCCCATTCCGTTTATTCAATCGTTTTGTTTTTTTTGCTGGCAATTTGTTTTCATTATTGAGTTATTTTAAAAATATAGACGAATTTAACTGTCCGTGTACTTAATTATATTGTATTATTAATTTTATTTCGACATTCGTCTTAATAAATCTTCCTCTGAACGCATTGTACATATAAATAGCATAAACCTCAAATTTCTTATTCATGGTATCATGATACAACTAGGTTCGTTCATACTAATTAATAAAAATAAATAGGAGTATCGCTTGTCGCTTCACGCTTACGATCATGTAAGTACCTATCGTGATTTAATTTGTCGCTTTAGCTGGAAGACCTCCAAAGTGGACGGTTTTTGAATTAATGTTTAGTTTTTGTTCTTTGACATTCCCTTATATATCTTGCTCGGTAACCTCTAGATCTGAGGATATTAATTCATTAGAATACATTTTTCACTTTAAGAATACAGCTGATCTATCATGCGATTTGTTGGAATATTAATATCGCCACATGCTACGCTGTTTTGAACCAATTAGCGCTTCTGCGTTCTGCTTGAAAGTTCTTGCCAGGCTTAGTCTTCATAGGTAGCAATGCGTCAGAGCAAAAATTTAGGGATTTCAGTGTTACATATATAGACGTGGGTAGCCACGAAGATCCAATCCGTGAAGATTGTAGTGTAATTTTAACACAAAATCGTGGATTTTCTAGTGAAAACTTCAAGCTGGTTTAGCTATATTTTGTAAGGGAAAATCGTATATGCTTGCGTCACGAATTTTAGTACAGTATATTATAACATATTACACTAATTGCTCGTTGTGCCAATAAATGTAACCTTAAATAACGTCGGACGAATGATGATGAGTTAGTTGAATTAAAAAATATAGTTTCACATTGGTTTATATTTTGACTTTTCCATGACTGTATTTTGGGAAGGTTAAAATAACGAATATCATGAAATGCCCATGGACATCTGTAACTAGCTCCAAATGGAAAAGGATTCACCTGAAATCGATCACGTACAGACACCTGAATGATGAGTTTAGATTTCTGTTCTGGGTCTGGGTGTTTGTGTATTCCTCTTTGTGTGTCCACGACACAGGAGAAAATCCTACTGTGGGGCTATGAGTGTAGAAAGCGTTTTTGATATGTAAGTCAAATGCGTTCGTATGCTCATAAATGTTACTTCCATCGTAGAAAACACCCCAAAAAGAATTATTTATGTCACATAATAACCGTATTTTTCTATATAATGTTAGTAAAAACAAATTGATTCATTCCTTACATTTCTCTTTCTTCTCTCTTGCGTTAATGGCTCAGAAATAATTAATACATCTCGGTCATTAAGAAACGGTGTGCTGTCAGAGCCACAATCAGTACATGTCTTACTATAAGCGAGAAAGTTAAAAGACTAGCAAAGAAAATGAGAAATCACTACATCACTGGCATAGTAAAAGCGAGTACGTAATATTAAAGGGAAGTGTGAGAGAAAAAAATTCAAATCCTATGTGAGTTACATAGGATTTTAAAAGTTATACTAAAATAAATTATATTTTGACAGGCGATGTCATACATTTTTTAATTTCTAGAAAAATATATATAAATACCAATGTCTAACAACTACGTAATAAAACTCGCAGTTGCTAACAAAATAATTGAAACTATTATATTTACTTTATAAGGTGTTCGTATGTGTATACGTTTCACAAGGTGAAATTTCAAGTGTATTTGGAAAAAAATTAATCGTTATTACTTTTTTGTAAATAAAGTATGATTAAAGTTTTAATTCAACCACAGCATTTATACTTTAATGCTGAATGATTTTTAACTTTAAGTAGCAAATGGCCACCGCCATCAATGGACATGTGTAACCTACCCCAGATAAGATTATACCTGAGGGTGGCCGTTGATGCTTTGATACTCTTGGATATGCACATCCATGTATATGGTGGTGGTGGTGTATACGATGGTGCCGGAGTCGAATCTTACAAAAGGACCTTCGCTCCTGAAAACTCGCTAGTAATACGACAAGTTCCTTCCAGTTACAGTGAAGCTAATGACTGTCAATATCAGTATTGTAACGACATCGCTCCAACCTTGTGGAAATGATAGTGAACTAAATAATTAGCTCCACTTTGACACTACGTCCCGATAACTGTAATCCTTTGATGGAGCACGATTTGGTAGCGATTGATCGAGCTTAAAAGTAATATCCCGCTTTTTCTTTGAGAAGACCAGTGTTTGTGTAGCCTAGTTTATTCGAAAAGAAATCGTTCAATTGTTTGAGCTCTAGGATCAATGTACTACGTATTTTATTTTGATTTTTAGAAACTTTTCGAGTATACAAGTAAACATAATGTACATTTCATGGTCTTATTATCTTATACTCTCACTCATATAGGCTTTTAGTCTCATATTAATTATTTTTACCTTCGTCATGATTTCTATATGAGTCTTAAGTCTCATAAAGAAGAATGATAGAAAAATCTTCATCATAGGAGACGCCTATGGAAGAATTCCGAGGATTGTTTGTATATATTGATATGGTAAATAAACAAATAACGTTAAAAAATTTCGTAGAGCATCAAACATCTTTGCTGTATGTGATCAGATCCGATCTGTATATGACCTGAAGAAACCAGAAGAAGAAAGTTATACCTTACGTCTAAGATGGTAGCTTCATAGTAAGTTCGATGGATTATCTTCTAAAACTTTTTATTCCATGCTTTGGACACCTTAAACCTTAGTCTCGACTATAATATTATAATAAGATAACAATCATCAAATACCATATTAAAACTTACGCTGTAATTGAAACCTTTTGGTGTTCTGTAAAACACTCGCGTATTTGCAATCAAAGTCCATTTTAAATTAGCTCCATATTTGAAACGATTGCGAAAAATCCGCAGAACAATATTATATTGCTTACAAAAACTCAGATATATAGTATTTAATACTGCCACGAAACATTCTTCACAGGTGTGTGATAATAAAAAATATATACTTCAGTTATGTACGCGTGAGAATGGCAACACTCGGTTCAATGTGTCAGCTTTTATTACTCTTTATGCCCTTTTAAATTATCTATGTAAGATGTAATATTACGGGGCTGGCAACTTTTTTGGTTAGTCCAAGATGGGTGTGTTTATCAAAATGTTGAATTAATTTCTGTTCATATTTTTAAGTGGAATTTAATGAAAGAATTGAATTTTATTTCGTAATCTGGTATTTTAATATGTACAAGAAAATTGTATTCTTTTTATATTTAAATTTTATATTATTATAAAGTTTTGGTATATAGATAAGAAGGTCAACAAGGTCTGAAAATACTAAAAGAATATGAATTACAGAATTTTATAGATCCGACAAATGTACTGTACGAAAACGTTGATTTTTTTTACTTGGATATAAAAAGATGATCCAATCACATAATTCTTATTTTCTAGAATACTTGGGGAGAAATTTTGAAAACTAAATCACGGAAACACAGATGAATACGTAAATAATAAAAAAAAATCTGTTTCTGACGTTATAACGTCCACTGCAACCACTAGAGTTAATTTTCCATCACTTTGGCTCTTTGTTAAAGATATTACCTCAAAAAATGTAATTCATAACACACTCACATAGTAACGTGTGCTATTCATAGGTGAAAGAATAACTAAAGTGTCATTCACAATATAATTTGGGGTGAAAAACTGAAGTACATCGTTACCCGAATCGACAGTCATGCCAGTTAAGTGCTCTTCGGGTATCTCTATAAATTTAACACCATTTAATAAACGTCACCTCCTATGCGGGCTTCATAACACCATAATTCATGTTTCATCTTCTAATTAAAAGCGTTTTTCGTATACAACTTGGGTGTCACGACGTGTTTTTCGAGTTTGTAGAAAGCGGTTATACTGAAGGTCAAAGGGCTGATAAAAAGAAAAAAAACGTACGTTTACAATTTTAAAAATTATGACAGTTATATTACTTATCAAGATTTTCAGAAAGAAACGCGTGGTTCTTTAAGTGATTTCTTTTTTTTTTCTACAATTTCAATTTGCATATTTGAAATTAAAGAAAAAAGAAGAATTAATTTTATCATTCATTTTGGTAAATATTTTTAGGTAGCTGTTGCTTGGACCGCGCTTGGCTGTCATTGCACTTATAGTTTTTGAATTTTGTTAGAATTATATGAATAAATCTAAAATACATGTTTCAAATTCATTATATATAGATATAACTTGACATTATACTTGAGTTTTTTTTGTTTCAAATGCCGCATCTATGAATTTATTACGATGTATAAAAAACAAAGGTGAATTTAACACTAAGAATTCCCTACAATACTCGGACATACAATTATTGGACAGTCAGAAAATTCATGATGGTGTTATAAAGAGAATATAGAAAGAAAGGAAGGACTTTTTATTCCCGGCGTCACAAGACGCATAACACTAATAGTAAAAAATACAATTTAGTAAAAAAAAAGCAATTGGCTCAACAGAACATACATATTAATTTAGCTGTCATTAAAACTGTCAATTGATTATAACACCAGGTGACAGCAAATAACTCTACCACTAACGATTGAAAAAACTCAACATCGACAAAAATCTCCAATAGCACCTATACAAATAAAGGTGGGTTATTATTTCCTACCTCGAATCCGCGGAACGATACTCGAAACGGATTTAACACCCCTGAAACAGGCGTCGCAAACTTTTTATGTTTACGTTCATCATAAATAGATTGAAATTTATACCAGGGCTGAGACAATAAAAACAAATTGCTTTCGGTCCTTTTATTATCCGTCAATACGCGACAAATAAAACGGCAATAACGCGGCTGACAATAACTCCAAACAGATACGGGATGAACTGGATTATGTATGAGAAATCTATTGCGTGTCTGTGTGATCGTTTGAAATTGTTTCCTACTTAAAATTGGTATTGTTTACGAAGTTTCGGATAGGCTAAAGTTTGAAGCCTTAGGTTGGTCGTGGATCTCTGTCACGCTTTATTTTATGCATACAATTCGCATCTCAATCGGTTTACGTTTTGGAGACTATAGCATACGATATAATAATGAGTTCTTTAATAGGCTTAAATGGTACGTATTTCGAAGTAACAAACACTTAAATTTCATATAATGATGATCTGTTAATGAGCGAACACGATGAGCAATTAACATGAAGATTTGTCAAAAATGTGATTATTATCTTAGTGGCGAGAGTCATCGCAAGTATACGCATAGTATACTAATAATCTGCTATACAATGCCGGGTCGTTTGAGTAACAGCGCAATTTTCAACTGTCAGCCCCAAACTCTCACTCGGCATTTGGCAACCAAACTGTAATGGCACAATAAATAGTTTGCAGCCCTCAGCCATCTGTCACTTAACTAGTAAAATATACAGACGTCATTCAGCGGGCCACGTTGAAAAATCGCGGTGCGGTGGGGAACCCCTGTCATATCCCCGAATCTCTTCCCCGGTCACGTTCAACTTAAACTGTAGCGTTTTAAAGTCCATTTTACTACGTAACTGTAGATGAATAAATTTAAATATTTGTTAACTTAAAATGTAACCCGTGTTGCCGGAAATACAGTCTAAATTGCACGGCTGAACATTTGTTTCTTGGATTGGTATGGAGGCTGTACAAAATTGTATTTTATTGTACCGGTATTGGGGGCAAAATGCATCTCTCTGTCACTAACCTTACGTAGGGGTTATTTAACTTTGAAGTCGCTCAAAAGACCCTCGATTTGGGATTCTGGCGGATTTCTTTTTGGATTAAAGACCTCATGAATTTAATGATAGTGCTTTGAGGGCATTACGGGCGCTTGTGTCACGCGTCTGATTTTTAATAAGCTCCTTTCACACTTCCATTATCACGACGTCCGTAATTGCAAACGGAAAAAAATTAAACGGGACATTTATCGTCATCTCAAGGACTGCTTTGAAGTTACTCGAAATTGAAAAGGTTTTGAATTTACATTTAACTCGCTACTTGTATTCTTACGTTTTATAATGACTGACTTTTGCGTACAATATAATACCGGATGCATTCATACAATTTCTTTTACAAGATTAGTCTGCAAGTTTTTTAATATACTTATAATTAATAATGCAATTTGTAAGTTATCTGTCTGTCTTTCTTTTAAATCAATTACAACTAAATTTGTATAATATATTTTACTACAATAACTACAGTACTAAATGTTAAAATGTTTTAATTGATCAAGAAAAATCCGCTACGAGTCTTTTACAAAACATAAAGCACTCTTGTTTTTTCTTCAAATAAATAATTATTTCAAGATAAAACAAGAGACAAACGGCATCATGTCAATTTGTTTATTTTAAGCCGAATGTCCTTTATCCCTCTGTTTATTTAATCTGTGGTGTATGCTTACGCACATAGTTTCAAAGTTTTAATTGTAACGGGTTCGGAAGGTAGGTGGGATAAAATATTTAACGTTTCCCTCCGAACATTTGAACACATGAATTATTAAGTCAACCTCCGGTGTTATGTAAACTAATCTAATTTTTGTTTTCTTTTTTACAGGTACGGCTGGTGTGAACGGACGTTTTAGCGAATACGGTTGGTGTGAGGTATTTATATTTATTTTTTGTTACTTTGACGTAATCGGGTTGGAGTTTTCGTGAGTGAAATTTCACATAATATATTTCGAATAAAAGAAGGTCCCGCAGATGTCGTGATAGTCTTGAAATTATTACTTCAACGATTTATGTCTTTGTTTTAAAGTAATTAATAAAAAAAACTTACTTAATCTGGTCAACCGTGAGGCGGGTTCTCTCCTGGCCAAATAAAATAAAGCATTTGTTTTTTTTTTGAAGTGTGGTAACGAATCTCTTAGTAAGCAGACCCATCTCACACTTGGCCGGTTTTTCTTAATTCAATGTTAATACCAGGGAATGAAATTAAACTATTCATTCTATTAAGTTCTGTTTAGTGTATAAATCTGATATTTCAATTAATAAGGTATCTAGTAAGCTTTTATGTTTGTAATTATGCGTCATGAAAATTAATGCTTTTCTGTTGGCACAAACTAAAATATATTCATATTATGTCTGCAGTTCGTACGCCAGAAGTTGTCAAAGTTATATCGTTTACTACTTTTAGAAGACATATGTATATTTTAGCTCTACTAAAAATATCACAACAGGGCAAACAATTACACGCAGTGATGGCGAAAAAAGATAAGAAATTGTTATTTCTGAACTCTTCCTGAACTAAACTTTCTGTTCCAAATTCCCATTTTCTCTGGGCCCTTTACCGCCCTTGGTAGGCCTCATACCCCCACGAGGGGGTACTTCCACCCACTTTGAGAAACACTGTTCTAGTGGAGTACCCAAAAGTCACCCCTAGGTTAAGTTAAGGAGCTTCTGTCTTTGAACTTGCATAATAAGATGTTTGTGTTTGTTCGTTCATAAATCACCGAAATATTTACATTGCAAGCTAAGGGCGCATAAAGGCATAATTACTTGTGTGTAACGTTATTTAAATATCATATAATTTATGTTATTTTGAAGGTGCTTGAACTCGTGGTTTGACTGCGGTGACTCCACTAGTTCTAATAACAGCAGTGTTAAGAGACGTCATGTTCTGGCTTTAAGACAGTTGTTATAACCAAGACTTCCAAGTTCAGAGACTCACAACCCGACCTTACTCGCCAGAAATTAGTGGGAGTTACAGTGACAACTTACCCTAAAGTGAACTCTAGAATCTTTTACTGCTAAAATCATTAAAAATGTGCTATAAACACACAAATAAGTACAATAACACCCACAGAAAATATCTATTAATGAAATGTACATGTCTGTCTGGTCGCGTATCGAACTCGCATACTCTCCTCCACCCTCTACGTGGCAGACCACTATGGTAAATCGCACACCATGTGAAATCCAAATATTTTCCTTTTTTAATTACCATGTTATAAGTGGTAAGTGATCGCAAGCACCCTTTTCTATGAAATAAAAAGAAAACTCTAGTAAAAATCTAGTAATCCCGCCCAACCTATTTCATTCTTTCCAATTCACGGAACATATAACATGTTTCATTAAATATTGTAATCCAAATTGGCTGCATTGGAAAGCCTCTCACTTGTTCTTTGAACCGAGAAACTTTTGTAAATTGAAATCTGTAATGAACTTCTATATTTTTTATTAGAATGAATGAGCAAACTAACATGCAGTACCGTCAACCCATTAATATTGTCCCACTGCTGGGCACGTGTCGTGTCTCAGAATGAGGGAGTTTCAGGCCATAGTCCACCGCGCTGGCCAAGTACGAATTGGTCGACTTCACACACCTTTGAGATTTTTTTTTAAAGAATTCTCAGGTGTGTAGGTTTCCTCACGATGTTTTCCTTCACCGTAAAGCAGTGATAATTAACTTC
>DWTU01003707.1:0-10187 GCA_018251515.1 Cecropterus confusis
TCATGTTGAAATGTTTTAGCCGAAGGTCGTAAGTGGCTTTATGGGAGATTCCAGTGGAATAAAAGGCTAGATGTCGTGTAAAAGATCTCTGTAGTCTCTCAATGCGTTGTGAATTCACTGTGTATTGTGGATTCCAGACCGTGGATGCAAACTCAAGTTTGCTGCGAACCAGCGAGTTAAAAAGTATAATTTTGGTTATAGGTGATATAAAACCTTTAGTGTTCCTTTTGATAAAACCTAGCATTTTCGCAGCTTGCTTAACAATAGCATCCACGTGTACTTTAAATTTCAGTTGTGAGTCCATCATCACGCCCAGATCGCGAATTTCTTTTACTTCCTCGAGTGTCTCTAAATTCAGTTTGTATATTGTCGACAAGGATTTCTTTTTTCGTGTATACTTAATGTGATAGGTTTTTTTTGTATTTACTATCATTCCGTTTGCATCACACCAAGCATTAATTTGGTCAAGGTCTTTTTGTATCAGTTGAGCGTCATTAGTCGATTCAACTGTTTTATAAATTTTTAAGTCGTCCGCGAAAAGAGAGTATCGACAGTTTTGGATTGAACATGTAATGTCGTTGATAAACGCTGAGAAAAGGACAGGACCTAAATGGGACCCCTGGGGAACTCCAGAGTGTGCGACATATTCATGAGACTTGTGACCGTTAAGCACCACAAACTGGAGTCTTTTTGCTAGGTAGGACTTAAACCATTGCAATAGGTTCCCATCTATCCCATACTTTCTTAATTTACATAGCAGACGCGAGTGGCAGACTTTGTCAAAAGCACTGGAAAAATCCATGTAGATAGCGTCCACTTGTCGCCCTCTGTCTATTTCTTTGCCGAGGTAAGACATAAATGATACTAAATTTGTTTGGACAGAGCGTCCCTTTTTGAATCCATGCTGATTTTCTGAAATAACGTTTTCTAAATGGCGTGTGATGAAAGGACAAACAAGCGACTCAAACAGTTTAGACATGCATGAGAGTATAGAGATAGGCCGGTAGTTTTTAACGTCTCTAGTGTCACCTTTTTTATGAACTGGCACAATCTTAGCTCTTTTCCATAAGTCAGGAAAAACCCCATCGCAAAGAGATCTATTAAAAATTTGCGAGAGTGGCAAAGCAAGAGCAGGGCCGCAACGTTTTATAAAGACGGGCGGTATTTCGTCGGGACCAGCGCCCTTAAAGATATCAATTTTTTTAATTTCCCGTATTACTTCTTGCTCGTTGAACTTCAAACTACACAAATACGGGGACTCGTCTGCTATAAGATGTTCTCCGTTAGGTAAGTTAGTGGAGCCATATACCGAGGAAAAATTTTTTGCAAACAGTTGTGCGATGTGAGTCCCAGTGCTTGCAGTTTCATCACTATTGAACATCTCCGCTGGTATGGTAGTTCCACCTCCCCGCCTGTCTTTAATGAATCGCCAGAAAAATTTTGGATTTGTACGAATATTGCTCTCAATTAGTTTTTTATAATTACGAAGGCACAGGTCTATTAGTTTTTGACTGCGCTCACGCAAAAGTTCGTATTCTATTTTGTCGCGAGGATTGCCATATTTAATATATTTCTTCCTCTTGGTTTCTTTTTCTAGAATTATCTTTATTAGGGGTTTAGTAAACCACAGTGGATACCTACTGTTTTTAGGTTTCCTTTTTTGGACGTAGTTTTCCACTGTTTCATTTATATTACGGTATAAGAGTGCTGTCATTTCGTTGACATCGTGACAGTCGCCGAACTCCGCTATCCAGTTTATATTTTTCAGATTCTCTAATATTTTAACGTAGTTTGCTTTGAAAAAATTAAACTGTGCTCCTTGAACTGGTTTTAAAAAGTTAGATATTGTTTCCAGCAAGGTAATAAGTAAGGGAGGATGTTTGTTGTCTATTTTGCTTAAAATATGGACAGAGTTCGTTACTTCTACAGTATTATTTGTAAGAATAAGGTCGAGAATTTTACCATCAATGTTGGTTATGTCATTCGTTTGTGAAATATTATTTAGCGATAAAAAATCCGTAAGTGCCAAACCTAAAGGAGAGTTGTAGTTTGATGCAATGCATGAACCAGTGTTTGAATCACGACTCCAATTAATGAAGCTCAAATTAAAATCACCTAATATGATAACTTGATCAGTATTATCTATAACGTCAGTAACGTGTTCCAAAAAACTATTAAGATGTTCTAAGGTCACAGGTGGGGGCAGATAAACTACACAAATCAATACTTTGGTGACAGTATTGTTTACTTTAAGATTAACTGCAACCCACAAGTCCTCTGCCTTACTTTCTAAGCGGATAAGTCTGCTAGAAGGAATGCAATTGGACACTGCTATCAGTACACCACCTCCATCTTTTTTCGAACTCTCTGAGCACATTCGATCTCGTCTGTAAACAGTGTAACGTTCGTCGATAAATTCGCTATTTGAAATATTACAATTTAACCATGTTTCTGTGAATACAATTATGTTATAGTTGTTAATCAGAATATTTTTATAAACATCATTAGTTTTAGTTCTTAAGCCCCGCACATTCTGATAATAAATACTTACAGCCATTTTTGTAGATTATATATCCAATAACTATTTATTAACTAATACTACACAATAAGCTTTAAGCTGTCCTCATCCTTTAAATATATAGCAGGACTTTGTTCACTTCTCCTTGCAAAAATTCTTCCATCGCGTATCCATACGAACTTCCATCCAACCTCTTTAGACTTTTTACGGGCCGCAGCATGAAGTTGTTTATTCGAGAGAGTCAGATGTTCCGATACAAATACGGGCTTGCGTTGCCCTCCAATCCCAAGATGCTCAGTATTAAGCTTGTTCTCGTTGTTCTTTTTGTTGAATTTAGTTACGGCGGCCAGTAGTTCATCGCGCCGACGTTGACTACATAACTTCAGAATCACAGATCGCGGACGACTACTGTCTTTGTTGAGTTTCGCAACACGTGTGACGTGAAGTATTTCGGATGCGACAATTGGACTTTCAACTATATTACCAAGTTGTTCGACGGTTTTTATTAAGTTTTCGGATTTGTGTTCAGGAATGCCGGAAATTTCTACATTGGATACCCGCATATTTTGCTCAATTAGACCCAATCTCTCTTGTAAATTCTTGACCTGAGTCGTCAGATTCTCATTTTTTGACACTAAATTGTTGATAGTTTCAGTTTTCTCGTTAACTGTCTGCATTAGCACATCGTACTGTTTACTGAAGAAGGACAAGGACTCTTGAAACTCAGAAATTTGGTGGTTTAGATTGGCTAAATGTTGCGAAACGAGGCATGTGATAATTTCGGTCATCTCTTGATTCAATATCCTGCGCAGCATGTCCTCGGTTAAGTAAGGGTCGTTGTTATCAGATTTCAAGTGCTGTTTCTTTGTTCTCATAGTAACGTTAGTCTCTTCCCCTTGATCTGGGATACATTCCTCGTCGGAAGCAACAGCGCGACTAGTCGCTCGTACAGGTGTATTCGAGTTATCAGTTTTCGGCACTTTACTACGACACTCGTGGCAATTCCATTTGTTTTTGTAATTTACATCCATTTGAGAAAAGCGTTTTGACGACACGTTAGCGCAAAGTAAATCGTAACCAAGTTTACACGCGGAACAAATCATGTATTCTTTCTTAGGCAGAGTATTTTTGCACCCAGAACAAATCTTTGCAGCGGACGACATTATTTTTCAATTTGTTTAAAATATATATATATATATATATATATGTATCTTCTTCTATTGTAGAACAAAAGTGTATCAAGAAGAAAAAATATGTTAAAATTCAACAAATATTCAAAAAAAAAAGTAGCTCTTGCAGGATTCGATCTCACGTTTGTAGAACAGCATGCACTTTGAATACTGCGCTATGCCACTACACCGCCAGACTCGCTGTATGAGAGAGCGAAATATGTAACCGTATTGAATTGTGCGGTGTCTCTAGCAAACGTACTTATAAGACTCTAATGAGTCCAAAGTCCAGTCTTTTGTTTATCGAGCAGAGTTTTTATTCACTAACGGAATTTTTAAACTTGATTTCATCGATTTTTTACTTTTGCACTCACTTTTAGTCAATATTTAAACAACAGTTCGATAGCTTTTTACGTACTGAACACAATGGTATAACTTAATACGGGAAAACAGTAAAATAATCACTACTTTTCAATAAATTTCTCTTCGATTAGCAAAAACACGTCTGTCTTGTAAGGTATATTGACAACAACATTTTATATTTGATGTTATATTTCCATCACAATAAGGACCTTTATCTACTTGCAACACGTAGCTGAGGGGCCGAGTCGCCTAGCGTCCCTCTTTGCGCGTTGTACATCAAGATCAACGTAAATAAACCTCCGTTAAAACTCCGCAAAACTTTTGCGGAGGCGGATGTGGAAGTGGAAGTTCAATTTATTGCGGAAGGCGAAACTGAGGCGGAGACGGGGTCCCGTTACAACCCTACTAAAAACCATGAAATAAGAATAGAATAAAATGGCCCCTTGTAACCTTAATCACGGAGCTTTTAATAGCTATAAATTGTGTGATAATAAAAAAAAAACACTGTAAATATCGAAAATCAACAAGCATTATCTTCCAGGGCTGTCTACTTATGAACACGAGATAATTAGAAAATTCCAGGAGTTAGGCGCAGCGGTGCGATTAAACTTTTCTTTATTAAAACATTTAGGGACATATCTCTGTTCTGCGCGCTGAACACTTTTAAAATAACTCAAGTTTAAGAATAAAAAGCGTGTTAAAAACAACATTTGCTGTAATAATAAGAAAAAAACCATTTAGAAAAACTAAGGATTTTTCACAAACCTTTCATTAACTTGCTTTGTACAGATCAAATCACAACTCAATTTATAATTAGTTTCACTAGCGATGAGCTGATTATTTTCAGAACGTGTCGACGCAGGAAAGCGAACTTGTCGTATTCCGAAAAATGCAACTTTACACCATGGCCAAAAACCTATTTAAAAAATTCATAACTTTTAAATTAGAGTGTACTAGTATCTTATTTAGTAAAATATTAAATTTCAAACTAAAATCTATTATATATAATATACGAAATCATTATAAGTTCAGTGCAATTGAGTTAATAAATATAACTTAAATTAATATTTTTTCGGGGTACGACAAGTTCGCTTACCCACGTCGATGTGTAAATTTCTTGGCTAAATGTTGGTCATAATGACGCTAGCACTAAAGTTTAAGTTGTTCAATCTTCTCGATTTCATTTCTATAGGCACCGTGTGATTCGGTATAGCGGATAACTTCACTGACTCGTTTAATAAAATATATGTAACTATTTGACAATGTGACAGTTTGTAATGAATAAACAAGCTTTGTTTATTAAATAGAACCTGAATTCACACCGCATTACAATTGACGCAGTTTAATATATGTTTACACTATTACAAGACTATTTAAAAAAATAGATAAGTAACTTAAACTGGTGGGGATCTTATACAGTATCGCAGTATGAATATTAGTACCTACTATTTCATTTACGAAACAAATACAATCCCAGTGTATGCTTTCCTGCACGGAATAATGAAACAATATGACGTGTTCCTTCAATCAAACGTGATTGAAGGAACACGAGGTGTATAATAATATACGTAGCAAGCGCGACACGAGCGTGCTTCACTCGACACACATCCACGCTTTTAAAACAGCGCAACACTAACAGAACAAAACGAACTTCCGCAGCGGCATTATTACAGTAGTTCGACAAAGTCAATGTTGTTGGCGGAGTGCTCTGTTGGGGCAAAGCTAACAGAGGCTTCGGTTCACAAATAGTCAGGGCTAATACTTGCACCTCTACAGGCTGTTTCGGCTGCTCTCCTTAACACGGCTTTTGTTGTTTGGACTGCACGACAACACGAATTTTGATTCGTTACTTCGCACGTGGAGGATTTGTGTAAAAAATTACGCAATCGTAATTTATAGATATCATTATGTATGAACAATTAATTTGTTGTTTGTATAACCGAATTTAACTATGTTTACTGGAGAAGAATAATATTAATTAGGTACAATTATTTTAACATTTTGAAAAAACATACATTGCATTATTTATTTACCATAACGTTCAATGCTCGTAAAGCATTGGTTTAACGAGAGGAAACTCTTTCTATCGTACAGTATCAATCCATTCCAATAGACATTCTTAAAGTGAGTACATTTGAGGTAAGCTTGTTTGTTTAAATCTCCCCAAGGCGCCGCGCGACCGGGAGCGATAGAGCCAAGGACAATAAAATAACATTTTCTGATATGAAAATTTCTCTACAACCGTGGAAACCGATAAACAATATGAACATTAGCGGACTCTGCATGCAGACTAAATAGTGTTCGTCATATTCAGTAGAAGAGAAATATTTTTAAGATGGAATTGCAATTAAACCGTGTCAACATTAATATCTTCGGAGAGTTATAATCACAGCGGAGATAAGCGGAACGAGTGGGACGGAAGCTTCCGGTCTATCGCCAGACGGAAACTAAATATTTGTGGCACTTCACGCAATCTTAATGAAATTTTTACCCTGATGGATAAGTTGGTCCACACATAGACGATGGCACACAGTGAAACGATGCGATTTTTGACTTTGAATCTCGTTTCGCCCAATTTGTATATCGCTGAAGGAAACGAATGTTAAGGGATCCTGCAGAAAAGAACATATTAGCTGTACGTTACAGATAGACCCAAGTTAAAATAGTCTTATCTTAGTCTTAGTCTTACTAGATAAAATATAGATAGTACGTCACGTTACAGTCCGGTCCAAGTTAAAATAGTCTCAATAGATAGGCCTACAATGCCGACATATATACTCGTATGTATTCAAAAATTTAGACGAGTCAGGCTACAAACTATTTCCAATTAGTGTGAGAGGGACGCTGGGATTTAGTAATGATGTAACCATTATAATAATACCATTAACCACTATAATAAAATTATAATAATAATTATACCATAAACATGAAATGAAACATATTACACGTGCCATCAAGCGGCGAAAACAATTTTTGGTTTAAATAAAATTTGGTTTTTGGGAAAGATTTAGCTTCTTAAATAGTTAAAAGAAAAAAAAATGAAAAGGCGTTGAAGATTCGTTTTCTAGGCGTAAATAGGCATGTCGATCTAAAATCGATTAATCGAAAATCGATCTTTTATAGTAAAATAATCGATAATCGACTTTTTACATCGATTCGGAGCACTGCATCGATTCGGTGAATGGATCTATAAACCCCTGGAATCGGACCGATTCAAATTATCAATCAAAAAATTAGAACATGCAATGTTTATTCACACATGTCAAGCATTTATTACACAAATTAAGTTATATCTACTACCAACTTTTTAACAATAAAATATTCTGTGGAGAACATGAGAGTGAACTTACAACACGACAATGTACAACGAACAGGGCCGCTTATGAGGATCCGCGAGGTGAGCTCATATAAAACCTTTAAACTAAATTGCAAAATTTATTTTACTATGCAAAACAAGTAAGTTTATCTTAAAACATTAAAAGTTTCTGAACGCACCAAGATGTCAGACTGACAACTACAATGTATAAAGTTACGTCAAAAGTTTAAAGTTAAAGACAATTATACAAGTTTATTATTGGATTATTAAACTTATAATTCCTAGTAATAGCACGGAGTCGGATGTGGAATTACTACACACTTCTGCCTACACCTTTAGGAAAATATAGGCGTGATGTTATGTTGTGAATGTTTGAATATATCTCGATTAATCGAGAATCAATTCAAGTATCTTCCATTAGAATGGATTCGGAAATCGATTTTTTTCAAGAGAATCGACATGCCTAGGTGTAAATAAATTTTCTATTATCTTCTACGAGTCTATTGTGTTCATCTCAAATCGCAATTTTTATAAATTACTATTTGAGATGAACACGATAGAAGTTCAATTATTTCAAAGATTGTGTTTTATCTACAAAGAAAGAAAAACTAATTGCTACATTTAACTAGGCACGTATAATAAAAATATTATATTTCGCCCCCCCCCTCGCCTTCAAATAAATTAGATTGTTTTTAAATATGGTTTTTATTTGGACGTACATACTGTACTTTATGTAAGATTGAAGTAGCAAACGAGCGCACGCTCGTATCGTTTCCGCAGTCCACTTGTTGAAAGTTGGTACCTGTCACTCGTGGATATTTGTAAGGAATTTTATAAAGAAAAGTGTTACTTTAAACTGTTCATATATTCATTTTGAAGGTGGTAGAACCAGTGTAGTTCGACCGGGGAAGTACCACCGCCACACCTATTTCTAGCGTGAAACAGTTCTTGCGTTTCGTTGGAAAGGTGTGGTTACCGGCTCATTAATATATGAGGCGACCATCGCTGTCCTCGGGAGTAGCAAGGCATATGTGATCAACTTCAGATAGAACCCTTGTTCTATATGAAGTTGCTTACAGATGTCCATGGGCGGCGGTAACCACTTACCATCAGGTGGACTGCGTGCTCGTTTGCTATTTCGATCAAATAATAAAAAAAAATGCCACTCCTGAAATCTCAGATAGTCGCTTCATGTGCAACGCAGCTGGTATTGACCCTCCTCGGTATAATTCCCTTCCACCGAAAAAGTCGTCTCACGTTAGAAAAAGGTGATGGTGGTATCTTTATGACCTATGTTGGTTCGAAAGAACCAAAGGTGAAAACCTTTTAATAGCCTTTCAACAAGTTTCTACCCGATTTCCTAAAGGAAAGAGGTTAATTCTTCATCACGTATATTTTCTAATATAAAATATTGCTGCTGCCTTGTTGTATAGGGTATAATGAAAGCCTAATTTCTTGTGTATAATTAACAATCGCGTTGTAATTAGATCTAACTTGATATTTATCATCTAATATCCATTGCTAGGATATGATATTATACTATTATTATACTACTAGCTACTTGCTACTTTTCAACATTGGAATGAATCTCGGTTAAACAAGGTTATGATGTAAGATTTATGGGAGTAGAAAGTAAGAGTTTCCTATGTAACTTTATTATGAAATCTTTTTATATCTTCATTTTGCGTCTCCTCGAAATATTTGGTATCTCTCGGAAGAACATAATTCATAAAATTCAACTTTACGACCGCATGACATTTTGCTTCCGCGATTATATGGGTCTCCTTTCTGACAGAGAAACCACGCATATAAAAAGTGATTTCAAACTTGGCAAATCAAGATCTCTGCACATAAAAATTTCATGTAATTTTTAATAAAGTTTTTTCATTTATTTTTGTATCAAGCCGTCAACGCATCTAAAGTAAATAGATTTCCTTTATTTATATAAAGGGAATCAAATTATCTTTAATAAGGAATCACTGCATGAATGGTGAGATTAAGATGCAACAAAAACAGACTGTTTTTACGTTTATTAATGAAATTGTATGCAACCATCGCTTACCCACTGATACCTCTCATCAATTTCTAACGACATTCCTTCCATTTCGACGTTTTGAGTGTTGGCAACACTCCGTAATGGATGTAACTCGACACCACGTGCGCCGCATACACCGTCGGCGGATACAGGTTGATTGAATAAAAAATAATGGTGAAGAATGGTGAATGGTGAACCAATTAGAGGGAGTGCGGGCGGAATGGAGTTTGGTAACTGCGTTAAGTGGACGAGGTGCGAGGGAAAAATTGAAACAGGTGTAGGGAAATAGAGTAAGTATGGTGCTGGATAACTTCTTCGTTAAAACTATTCAATATTTTAAGTATTAAATTTGGCCTTCTATTATACAAATTGGAGTACGAGTTCGTTTGGGTAACAAATCTATTCTTATTTAAATAGTATATACCTGAGACTGTATTGTGCCAAATTTATTTCATGTCGCTAAAAATTCGGGTTACCAAAAATAACACTAATTCTACTAATAAAAATTATACTAATTCTAAAAGATAAAAATTAAAATAAAAGCTCCCATTAATTTTAATATATTAATTGTAAATAAAGTTGTATTCAAAAAGCATTTAGGATAAAGTTGAGCGTTTTCGCTAGTTTGATTTGCCACATCTTATAATATAAATTACGTGTCACGTTGTTTGTCCGCGACAAACTTCTAAATTACTGAACCGATTTGAATCAAATTTGCACAAAGTGTGCAGTTTGATGCAACTTAAAAGATAGGATAGCTTATCACAATCTTAATATATATAAATT
>DWTU01003708.1:0-10187 GCA_018251515.1 Cecropterus confusis
TTAATAAAGCTTGTTATATTATTAGTTATAAGGTATTGTATTTATAAAACTATAAAAGGTGTAATAAAAAGTAATGATATTCAGCACGCCGAACATGATCAAATCACGACAACTCCCGAATGTCCACCAGATGGAAGAACCAGTGTAGTTCGACCGGGGAAGTACCACCGCCGCACGTATTTCCAGCGTAAAGCGGTTCTTGCGTTTCGTTGGAAGGGTGTGGTTGCCGGCTCACTTATTTATGAGACGATCATCTCAGTCCTCGGGAGTCGCAACGCATATGTGATCGACTTCAGATAGAAACCCTGTTATATATGAAGCTGCTTACTGATGTCCATGGGCGGCAGTAACCACTTACCAGCAGGTGGACTGCTTGCTCGTTTGCTTCTTCAATCTGATTAAAAAAATAACTATTACTATTACTACTATAATTACTACTACATACATCATTATTGGCAATATCACTCAGATAGAATAAATAGATTATTTTATAGGGTCATCATTTGGTCATACTTAAAGTTACTTCAAATGTCTTTCTGTATTCAATAGATTGAAAAGTTTCCTTCGTAAGTTGACATCAGAATACAGTGGTGTCGTAATAAGAAGTCAATAACTCTGATTCAAGTATCCAGTTATTCGATGAGTGTAGGGTTGCTACCCTTTTATTGTAATGAACTACTATTTCTTACAAAAAATGCAGTAATAGTACTCAAGGAAAAAATACAAACATTTACTTTTCATTATAACTTAGAACAGAAATACATAAGTCTTTCATTTTTCTGATGAACCTCACATCGCCTCTGGTAAAACTATTCTCAATATAGATTGCCAATGCTCATAAAGCTTTTAAAATTTATATAATATTTTATATATTAAATATTTTAAAAGATAGGTACTTAAGTTGTAACATATGCAATAATGATGCAAATATAGGTTTGCAAGTACCTTTCAAATTGATTATTGATTGAATTGATCATTGATTAAAGTATGGCACAATATTATATACGTAAAATAGTACATCAAAACATATTTATAAAAGCGAAACGATTCTCAATTATGATATATAATCATAGTTGAGTCTAAACTCCTTAATCTTTAACCATGAAATAGGATACATGGATAGATAATAGGTACATTTTAATTGTGAAGACATTGACAGGATTTTCTGACACTCCACCCCTAAGGGGATTATATTGGGGTTGAATGTTTTGTAATAGTCTACGCGTCGAAGTCGCGGGCAACAGCCAGTTATAAGTAGCAACCCTGTTCGAGTGTGATCTTGCAGCGACTGTTATGGCAAAACGAGTGGACAACTCACTGCGATGGATTCTCACAAAGAAACCACTTACCAGTTATGCCATTTGATTTATAAAACTAAAATAACGCCAAATAGGCACTAGAGGATTAAGATGAAAGCAAACTATAAGAGTGGTAATGGGCCAGTACATTGAATTATTTAATTCAATTACCGAGGGAATATAAATAAACTTTTATTCATTCCGGTAGTATTTATTAAATTTCTACTTCTATAATTTCGTATATTATTAACAATTACTATACGATATTAAGAAGAGAAGAACAACAGAAGAAAATATTACTTTCAGATACTTCAATTGTAATATTCTTGGAAAAAAAACATTAAATTATTATTATGGAGTTGCTGAGTCACTGAGATGCACTGTCTTTTACGGCGCACTCAAATTGTGTTTCTATCTTGATCTCACAAAGAAACTACACGCCAGTAATAAAATATGTAATATAATAATAAATATTACTATACTGAAGAGATCTCTTCGCTATGATTTATTTCCGTGGTCGCAGAGCGCATTTAAGCGATTTCTTTGTACTTCAACACCTTTTATGCGTGGGACGATCAAATTAATGTTTCTATTTATCCGTCCGTCTTCTACGGCTAATTTATTACTTCACGTCCTCACGTAGTAATAGGATTAATAAGCCATTATTTATATTTACTACTCGTTCGTGAAATCATTATTTTATTACGTATATGGAGTAAAACTTTGTTTACATATCAACCTGTCACCGGTAATGTCGTAAATTTATTGATTATCTGGCACATCGTACCACAAGAAAGCTATATTCTATCAAATAAGCTATGAGTAAGGTATTTTAATGGGGACAATGTCGCAAGAAAATAATTACGTTAGTAATATGGTAACACTGTATGTATATCTGTTTATGATATCTGTTGTGTTTTTAAATCAATGTTTCCATATAAATAACGAGCAAAATCAATACAACGATCATGAATATATTAACAAAAAACCACATTAATTTGAGGTTATAGGGGAATATTACTATCTCTATATATGTATCTCGAGATATGTCTATATATTTACATATGGTAGAGTCGCCCTGGTAAGAAAGCGGCCCTATTCATCATTGAACGGCTTTTATTAGAATATCAATACCACAGTAACAAATCAATTATAGGCGAGAGGGTAATCAAAGCAAATCGGAGGAAATAAACATATTATGATGTTTTCGATATACTCATTATGTTGTAGAGTGATAAATTAGTGAGCTCTTTGTTTATCGTTAGCGCTCCAGCGGATAGGACTCATGACACATATTATTATTTATTTATTATCTTTATGTTACAAAGCTTTGACATTATTATATTTGCTTTACAGTGATGAGTTCGCTTGAGCTTTTTTATTAAACGAACTCGTGATTTATTGTACATTTGACGAAGAGCATCTTTTGAGTGAATGAGCAGCCCACCTGATGATAAATGATAATGTAAAATTCCCCAAGATCAGGTAGTATTAATCGTGTAGAATCTAACCTGAATTCGGGCACGGTAATACTATTTGAAACACTTTGTATGTGTGTCCTTACCGTTCAAACCAGAGTACAACAGAGCTTAACACTGTTGATACAAGGCAGACAAAGTAACTTCTTCAGACAAAGTAACGCAGACAAAGGTCTACACGATGACGTATAATGGCACCTGTACTAATGTTTACAAGTTCTTATCAATTCATTCATTCTTCTAATCACACCAACAGCTATTAGAGTAGACGAGTATATATATGATCTTCTTTTTTATTGGATTGAAGTAGCAAATTAACATACATTCCACCTGATGGTTAGTGGTTATGACCGTCTATGAATATCTGTAAGTAACTTCATATAGAACAGGAGTTCTATCTGAAGTCGATCACAGATGCGTTGCTACATCCGAGGACTAAGACGGGCGCCTCATATAAAGTGAGCCGCCAATCATGCTCTCCCATAAAACGCAAAAAATGCTTCATGTCAGAAATAGGTGGCAATAATAGGAAATAATCACGCTAGAACTACACTGGTTCTACCACCTAGTATTAATATATTATAAAATACTCGCGTTAAATATGGAATTATATTTCATATTAAATATTTAAACCGCAATACCGCAATCATGCATACTCGACTAGTGTTTGACCAAGACGAGTACATTAATAATGAAGTACTGCTGTGGTACGTTAGGATTCATAATTTCATTGCTTACGTGACCTGCAGTTTATAATACGAAACTTAGAAGAATAAAGTTCAAGAACTTAAAAATTTAACTAAGTTCATAGTTTACTATCCCAAATAATTGAATATATTACGAGCATTAAAAATTTCAATATGTTTTCATACGTTAATCACTATTTAATGTTATAAATGTGAAAGTAACTCTGTCTGTCTGTCTGCTACGCTTTTACGCTTAAACCACCAAACCGATTTTAATCTGATTTGGTACGGAGATATAGTTGACCTTGAGAAAGGACATAGGCTATCTTTTATTGCGAAAAAAGGGGTTGAAGGGGTTAAAATGGGGGATGGAAGTTAAAGATAAAACCAGGAAACTCAACCCGATTCTTATGTAACTTGGAATAAACATTTAAAATAACATGATATGAAAATATTTACATTCAACTCCCCATACCTGATGATGCAGGGGTACTTCAAATCTAAACTCTAGAATTTGGCCATTTGGTGCTTACAGATATGTAATAGGATTGGGAAGCAGAGATGTAAGATGAAAATTTTGACTTTCAACTCCTCAACCCTAATGATGCATGGATACCTAATGCCTTATCCGTAGGAGTTAGGCAATTAGTGCTTTACGGGTATAATTATAAGAGGAATCTTAAGAAGAGACGTTTGATGAAAAACTTGATCTTCAACACCTCGGCGTTCATCGAGTGGTACTAACTTCCTAAGTCGCAGGTGTCTACATGGCTGTTACGTGTATATAGTAAGTTTATTGAGCAGAAACATACTACTTAAATTCGACCTTCAACTCTTTATTTCAACATTTAATATGATTCCGTTTTGTTTAGGTGACATGATCAGGAATTTACAATTTAAGTACAGATATTTCCTCATTTTGTATTGAATAAATTTGTTGAAGATATAAATTTCGGTTATAATTATTTCATGTTACATTTTTTAATGCGGGTGAAACCGCGGGCACTGCTAGTATTTATATTATATAGTCATTATTTGCAATTCAGTCATTCAAATTTATATAAGGATGTCGAATTGAAATACGTTTTCGATGAAATGAATGAATGAATGAATGAATGATGAAATGTTATAAAGCAAAAATACCAAAATGCAACTTAATTAGTTGCATTTTGGTATTTTTGTAACCATAAGTTAAAGATTATACAAATTGCATTGCGAAACGGGAGTAAATCCACTGGAATTAACAATAACTATTTGATAAATGTTATATAGTTACATAGGTACCTATCGTAATGATTTATCGTACAACTTTACAAAAACAGAATTAAATCACATACCAAAGTTAATATCCGCAGATACTGTTTGTTATTATGGATTTCCGCAAGCAGTATCCGGTCTTAGTGTTGAATACTATTTGCATTATAGTGCTTTATTTGGCACAAAAATTTACAGGATCAACCTTAAGATATCGAAGATGTTTGTAGCTATATAAGTCACTTATGGGTCGTTGTTTTTTTTTAAGACGGAAGCTGTAGTGTAAGCAGCAACCAGTCATAAGCAATCAAGGAAGGAACAGAAGCATTTTAGTTGGAATTTGCTATATTTTGGGTCAAAATTACTAAAACTATACTGACATACAAATTTCTTTCAGAAGAAGTATAAAATAAGATAAACGCAATATTTTTTTTTTTATCAAGAAAACAATTAGAGGTTTTGTCGGTTTTGTAATATTTTTTAATATTCGAGTTAGTTTCACTAGTTACCTAGTTTTCCTAACTTCTTTCCTTTGTCTGTACCTGTATTCTTACGCGTAATATTTTATCAATAACCTCATACCTACAAGAAGAGGTGTACAATTTCTATTTTGATTAATATTTATGTGTACATGTTGCTGTATTACAATTCTTTTTTCTAGTACATTATTGTTCAAGTACCTATATTGTGGACAAAAATAGAAGGAATATTCAAATAGGGTTTAAGATGCTTAATACAGATAAACTCAAAATTAAAACTTTATTATCTATGGTATGATGCGTAGGACTCGCGTAGTCTTTAGAATCTGTGGATTGCGGTATTAATTAATCATAGAGGGCGTCGGTTTTGTTCATATTGTGCCGAGTTAACCCAATTCTCTTGTGTAATAAATGCAGCGCGTCTAACTCATTACTATGGTTTCGCTAAAATGGATAGGAATGTTGTCTACGTAGACTCGAATAGATTGTAATGTAGGTATGTTAAATTCCATTAATTGAAATTGAGACTACTTTGAGTCATCAAAAAAAAATATTGAAGATTTTACAATGATACGAGCTATATTTTGTAAATGTTTCAATTACATAACAATTCAAAATACCTGGTAAGCTCTCGTTTTCTGACATTTCCTGTTATATATTATACATATTATTCAGAATGAAAAATCATAGTTTTTATTTAGTATAATTTGAGAGTTTAATCCATAACCAGTAATATAGATCATTTAACACATTCGCCTCATTTTCTAATTATAACACAAGATTAGTAAGCTTGTTTTTCGTACCTCTGCCACCTACATGAACATAATATGATAATTAGTCCAAATTATGATGAGGTTTAATAGACAATGGTATCGATGCCCCAACCTAACTACGGCCACGCTCACGCATCAGTCAATGAACTGAGTCTCGTCTAGTCCTTAAAATTCCCAAATGAACAACTTAGGTCACTGCCACGGTAATGGGGATGATCGAAAAGCGGTTCATGTTGTTAATGATTGACTTGTACCTATTTAATGGACATTTACATGTCACGATGACATGTAAAAGTCCATGCTGCCTTTAAACATTCTACTCACGAACTAATAATGTAAGGTATGTAATAATAATGTAAAGGTTTCATAATGTTTTAAGTCCTTATACATTAGGCACTCTTTCTAATTTACTTTGTTCAAGGTAGGGTTGTAAGGGAGGCCCTCTTAGCGGACGTGGAGGCGCATGCTGAAGTGAAGAGGTTCACCTCCGCGGATGCGGAGGTTAACGGAGGCGAAGGTGGAGGTAAACATTACTCAGCATAAAGCACTTAACCAAAATTAAGAAGAGACAAATTATATTCACGAACAACAGCTTTGCGGATTTGTCGCCTTTCGTGCCGGCTATCATGAAATAACTGTTTACTTAGCACTGAACTTGATGGCGCCCATAAGAAAGTGTAAAATATGGAAGAAAAAATTCTATATTTGATGTGATGTTGATCATAATAAACATATTTATCTAGTTGCAACAGGTAAGCTGAGTGGCCGCGTCGCCTAGTGTCCCTCCTTGCGCAATGTACTTTAAGATCAACGTAAATAAACCTCCGTCATAACTCCGCAGAAGAATTCTGCGGAGGCGGAGGCTGAAGCGGAGGTTTGATTTTTGCAGAAGTTGTACCCTTGTTTAAGGCAACGGAATTTCATAGAACATATTTAAATGGAATACGAAAAGGTAGGTCTTTACCTTTTAATTCAATTTAAACGGTGTACATACAAGCAAATATAGCTTGTATTTTAAGTTTAAATTATAAGATAGGAATAAAAACAATGGATACTTCATAAAATGATGACAAGTTATCTTCATCAATATTTATAATTAATTTAAAAATAAATATACCATACAAAGTACAGAAAACAACAAGAATAACATAAGATAAACAAGATACATATTTATCATAAATAGTTGCATTTATTTCTATAATCAGCTAGACAGTAAAGATGTCTGATCAAAGTGACCATGGCAAATTAATTTGACTCAGAAAATTAAATAACTCACTCTATTGGATAAACAATAAATCCTAATAAAATGAGACATTCGTCAACGCCCATTCATAAATAACGAGTAGGTAGTACGAGCGCCACTCTCAGAGAGCATTGCCCGTATTAAAATACTTAAAATAAGAAGTTTTAGATAAGAGCAATTCAGCAAGTAATATTTTCCAGAATTTTCAGGACAGCTTTACCTCAATCCAGACAGAAGTCGTTCTTTTTACGATAATCTTCGTATTTACAAGTCGTTACATGTAAAAATGCGCTAAGTGCACGCTATAAACCGCTATAAACAGAAATTGTGGTTTCATAATTTTTAAAGTAAAGGCTAAACTCAAAAGTTACATTAGCTTATCGGCACGCTTTTAACGCCTCTCCTGCGAAATGCCGTATTTATTGATTCTCGATAATCGACACACATTTTAACCGAATAAAAACTGTAATCTCCTTATTGACAAGATCATTTGATCTCAATCGTTTATTCGAATGAAATATGAAAAAATAACGTTGATCAACGTTAAAGAAGATCTCATAATATTTCCTTCAATGTTTCGGATGTGACTCAGAGCATTAGAGATTTAGTATCGTACATACGCAGATGACGTGTGGATACGTCACGAATTGGGTCGAAGCCATCACTGCCGAATTTATTAAACAATGTTATGAGTCAACGACCGGGCTTGCAGTTTCGGCGATCATATGGTGCGAGGTCGCCACGCGAGAATAGCGCACTTACAGCGAGAGTCGAAACTTTCAAAGGCCATTCGTGCTCAGGTGTTCATTGATGTGTACTGAGTAGACAACGTGTGCTTTACGATGTTTTGTCTGGACTTTACGATAGTCGTAGCTGCTACCAGTGTTTGGCAGAACGTATTTTAAACTATACTTTCAAAATTAGTTGAAAATCCTCGAATTTAATAAATTCTTCTTTCTTCTCTCCAACTTAGGATATTGCTACTATACACTTGTAGAACGCAAGATTTTAGACTTAAATAATACATTACCTTTATACTTTAAAACTTATATTTGTTTGTTTTGTATATGATCTTCTCATACGTAGTTTTTGAATAGCCATCTGTAATTGTATTTTAGGTTTTAATTTGTAGTAATATAATAGTAAAATATTCAAGATTTATTTCACGGGAATTTTTCTTTGCCCTATAAAACATCTAGTACGTACCGTTCTTTCACACATCGCGTAATCTATTAATACTCTCTTATTTGTGCTACAAAATCTTTGATTTGACGTGAACCGGCGCGGATACAACATTCCGAATCAGCTATTGTTGTATACTTTTTGTATCCAAATAAAGATGGCGGTTGCCACGGCGACTAATTTTACACGTTCATCTGTTAATATTCTTGGTTTTCTTGTTTAAATCTGTCGCGACTATACAAGCCCGTCTGGCCGAATATAACATAAATAATTTTACCACGAATTATTGCGATAAATATAGTTACGAAAATTTAACAAGGACTACGTATAAAAAAGAGGATTTATAATTTGATTAAAGAAATGGACCCAACTAATATTCTTAGGGCCCAGTGTATTGGTATTTTGTGCCTTTCATTTATATTTATTAGTTTAATTTAAAGATTTATCCATATAATGACCAAAGTATAGCGGTAAGGTGCTGTATGTCTAAACTATTAATTGTCTGGTTCGGAGGGAACTGTAATAAATTGAAGCAGTCCTTGGACATTATTAAAGTCCCCTGGTTGTTGGCAAGGAGCGTGATTAATTATTGTGGACATAACAGACAGACGGACAAGCCAATTCGGGTTAACGCAAAGTTCAGTGACTCGGAAAAAACGTTGCTTGAGTAAAAGCGATTCATGCAATGTGTATACAAGAAAACGTAATAATTTTAATATTGTATAAACATTGAATATAGGCCTGCAAATTTTTAAAGTAATAAAACATGACACTTATAAGATACTTAGAAGAGAAAAGAAATGTATGATTTATTAAACAAAGTACTTAAAAGCATACTTATAAAGCCATAAAATACTAAATGTTGACTGTTATCTAAAGTAAAGTGGATGAAAAACTAGAAAAACAGTGAAATTTAGATAATGAAAGTATACATTCCATTAAGCTTTAGTGCTCAATGCAAATTTCGTGTATACATCTTAATTTGTGAAAGTAGTGACAAACAGACACATAAACCAATTATATTCACAGTACAGTTACAATTAATTGAGTAAACGGTACAAATTAAGCAGTAAGTTATAAAAAGTAAGGTCTCGAAAAAAGGTTGTTACTATTTTGACTTCGAATATCAAGCTAAGGGCGCAGTAATGACATGTTGTAAAATGATTTTAATTAGTCCAACAGTACTTTTAGATACTTTAAAATCTTAATTAAACGTTTCTTTTTCTGACTAATGAACTCTTTTATTTTGGTCGTTAATACACAGTGTAGTATTACATTATATTACTTATCACTCAAATATTACTTTCATTATTATTTAATGATATGATAAATGAGTATTGGAAGTACGTTGCATTAAATTTGAATTAATGTGACTACAGCTTATAACTGAATATTTGTAATAAATTTCTCACAGAGCTATAGACTTATTGACTTTCGAAACTCCTGAGAACTAAGTTAAGAGATCGCATATGTACTTTGCCAATATATTCTACTGTAATTGCGGCATATAACCGTTGCCAATATTCGAGCTATTGTAGGCGGTATCGACCATTTTCACACACCTTATCGTTCTGCCGCCCACAATATACGATACAGCCATCACAATAGAGTGCATTAGAACAATTATTTTAGTGTGTAATGTTTTTCTGATAGTAACAAAAGCTCATAAGCTCCGAATTTCATATAAAAAGTAAATAGTACTAAATAAAACTATTATGATATCATTATTATGTATGTCGGAGATTGGAAAACGGAACGTCAAATCTTAATTGATTTGGGCGTATTCGGATACGG
>DWTU01003709.1:0-10187 GCA_018251515.1 Cecropterus confusis
TTTATTTTAAATGTAAACATGAATGTCTGAAAACAAAAGGGGTTGTGACGTCACTATAATAGTCGCCATCTTTAAATAGCGAAAAATATCGATATAAAAAGTAGCCTATAGACTGACCAGTTAAGTAATCTACATTCATGCAAACCTTCATGTAAATCGGACCAGTGGTACTTGCGTGATTAAATAACATACAGACACACGTCTCATTTTTATATATTAGCATAGAGTATAGATAACCAATAGGTCTGTAAGGCAGACCTACAATTTAAATTCTAGCAAACGTATAGAATAACATACAATTAATTTGCAGAATCCATTACAGCATAGCGTATAACATAATAAGTTCACATCTCATGAATTTAATCCATTAGTCACTTTCTAAGCCTCCTGCGATACACAAGCACATTTCTTGTTACGTAGTCGCGGCTAACTATGACTGTTCGGACAAATCGGAATATATCTAAAGACCTACCTGAAGTTTGATACGTAAATAGATAGCTGTAGATATCTTCGACAACTAAATTTAATCACTTTATACTCCTATATGTACCTATATGATAGCTGCATTTATTAACCAAGATACAACAACACAAACATTGGTTCTATAATTATGGCATGGTTTAGATGTGGCAATGTTATCGCGTCAGTATCAGTACCTCGTTGCTATTCGTAAATTCCTTGTTAAATCCATTAAAAATTAGAACTAAATGAAGCAACATTCATATAAAAGTTAATGCAGCAAAAATTAACATTATTTTAATATATTTATGTAACTTTTCATATTTACTTTAATTATTTTATTTTAATTTATTTCACAACAACGAAACATATATTTTAATTAACGCTCATTTTATATTAACATTATATATTTATATTTATCACAATAACCGTTAAACAAAAATCTAACCCAAATGTTCATCAAAGTGGGTTAAGTCTTTGTTTCTAAATCAGTTTTTTTATTCTTTCCACACGTTTATTACTTAACTCCACAAGCGAATACTAACATCCTCTTCCTTCTTACGCATTTTTTAGACCTTGACTTACTTTGTTGCATAAACAACGTTCTCGTGCCTGCAGGGTGGTCCCAGGCTTCGAGGGACTTTGTTTCTTTATATATTTGAATGCATAGTTTATAGATATTTGCGGCGAGATCAACGCCTTCCATGCATTCAAAGAGACGAGCGAGTACCATTGCTCTTAGACGGCTCGTTTGTTGAAAAGCCAGTCCAGATCCTTGCATCAGCTGCGCCTGGCATTCTGTAGTTAGTTCACACGTCCCATCCGATTGCGTCGTCTGCACTTCCATTGCAGATATGAGCAGTTGCATCATACACGCGTCTATAACAATCATTTATTCTAAATGCATACTAAACTATGTCAAGGCACTTTCACCCAAATTTCCTAAGCAGTGGGCTTTTAAAAATAGCAAAATAACGCCGCGCCACAGTCGTTAAGTGAACTAGAAAACATCGGCCTTCAGTGAATTCAACCGTATCGGGGCCTACAATGGAAACTGAATAACCAATATTGACAAGCAATGGACAGTGGACACTTTAAATAAAACGTAAACCACACAATAGTATTATGCGCTCGGTATAATGATTACAACGAGATATACATTTTGAAAGCTGATAATACTGACAATTTACTTCTAGTAAATTTAAAATGTTTTATGTATTTTTCAGTATTCATTGTTATTAACGGTGCTCCCCGAAGACGGCTTCAAGACCAAAAGAAGACCACTAGAACCAGTGAGCACACAACCTGTTTTATGGGGACCATATTTACACACAATCATTAAACAAATAGATAAATTATGGAGAAAATAATCAGACACACACTTAATATATTTTTACTATGACTGTTTAAATAGATTAAAAAAAACAACCCTTAATACACTCATAGTCCCACACTAGGATTTTGTCCTGAGTCGTATGTACCATGGACACACAAAGACGAATACACTAACATCCAGACCTAGAACAGAACTAAACTAATCATTCAGATGTCTACTCTGGCCGGGAATTGAACCCGGAACCCACTGCGTGTCAGGCCGGTATGGTGAAGGCTCCGCCACGCGGGTCGTCGTTTATGGGAACCTAATTCTACGCTTTACTACATACTTAAAAATATTCTCTAATATTAAATATTCTACATACCTGCAGCTTTTCTACTCGGCATCTTAGTCCGCGCTTCTTGCACATATTGCTCGAACGTATAACGATACGGTTTTTGTGTTCCCATCGTGCCAATCGTGATAGGTTCTAGCAGAGATGATAAAACGTCTAAATTTTCAAAGATTGCTTTGCTCACTGTAAATATTAATAAAGACGTAGTATACATAAGTAAACAAGATATAATTACTATGAGCAGGGCATAGTTTAGAGGTATGAACTGAGATCTCTATCGCATAGAGTTCGGGGTTTACATAACTAAATCATAGATAGGAGACTGGTCTTAAATCAGACAATCTAATGGGCACATTATTGAATCAAGTTATGTGCGCATTAAAAATATCACATGCTTAAAACCTGAAGAAGAACATTGCCGGGTAACATATATACCGAAGTATTCTTTAAAAAGATGTCAAGGATGTGTGAAGCCTACTAATCCACACTTGGTTTTGAAGGCTGTAGAACTCTTTAAAGTTCAACTCCGGAAGCACCACCGCCGCACCTATTTCTGCTTTATAACAGCAGTGTTATGCGCTGCTGTGTTCCGGTCTGAAGGGTGTGTTAAGGGAGACATACTTTTCCGAGGCATTCCATCTTAGTCCTCAGGAGTAGCAACGCATCTGTGGCTCATCTTAGGTGACACTTTGATCTTACCTAGGGTTGATTACAGACGTCCATAGGCGGCAGTAGCCACTTACTATCAGGTAGGCTGCATGATCGTTTGCTACTTCCATACTATAAAAAAAGACTTGAGCACCATGATAGAATTGGTCAGTATTAAGACATTTATGGTTAAAAAAGTAGTAGGAAATAGTAGAAAATAGAAAAATAGTGGGAAAAAAGTTATGAACCTGTTCCAACTTAGACTTCAGGTGTACGCTAGGCATCTGTAGCAGATTTAATGTTGGAGTCTAATCCTGTTTTAGGTTGATTATTTCAAGGGTAGCAGTTTCCAATTTTTTATATTAGATGAAAATAACGAAGGTGGTATGCATGTACCTAATGGAAAGTAATCTCTGCTGAAAATGGACACCTGTGTTTGATCCCCAGATAAGATGGGTTTCTTACTTGAAGTCGACTACAGATTCGTTAGTGCCCCTGAATACTAGTTGGATCAAAACAGAGCAGTGTGTACCACTGTTAAGTAAAAACCAAGAGTACACTGTAAACACATCACATCAAAATAGTACACCGTAAAGAAGCATTCTCTATAATATGAAAAATAGAACAGTAGGTATGATAAATTAAACACAATTGAGTAAAAGTTTAATAAAAAATACCTATCGCATTCGTTAAGCACTAACCACCTGAGCGATGTTCGTGAAAGTTTATCGCTCCGGAATGCAATTACGAGTCTTGCGAGACTAGATCACGGTACACTATAAAAACATAACAATTATTATGTATTAGAAAAAAGAAAACGGCTTGTGACGTCATGGCTTATAATAAAAATATCTGGTGTTCTATTGTAGTGTTCCAGATCTATTTCATAGCAAGAGCCCTACGAAAAAAAGGATCACAAAAAATATAGCGTGACTCCTTACCTTCACTTGTTCCTAATTTATGATTACTTATATTACAAATATCAAGTCCGTTAAATATATTTATTATAACCATAATTCGATGTCGTTTAAATATGAAATTAAGTAAATTCGATGGAATAACATTAACCAATACCATACGTCCTTTTGCTTTTTACAGCAGTGATCGCTGAATAGTTGAATCTCGGCCTCGCAATCGGCCACCACTGATTTTTCTAAAATTACGTGGATATAAGTAAAACATCGGAAATCTGTACACCTAAGAGTTCTCAAAAAAAAAGTTTTCAATTCTGTGTATGAAGTTTACCACTTTTTAAGGTGGTAGGACTCTTTGTGGTTTGACTCCGGGAGCATCACCGCTACACAGATTTGTGCCTAATAACAGCAGTGTTATGCGCTGCTGTGTTCTGGTCTGAAGGGTGTGGTAAGGGAGACATACTTTTCGGAGGCATTCCATCTTAGTCCTCGGGGGTAGCAATGCATCTGTGGCTAACCCTAGGTGAGACTTTGATCTTACCTAGTGATAGATTTTCATTACGAAATTAGATAAGTGATAGATTTTCATTACGAAATTATTTTTATGCTTGATTGAAGACGGGTATTTATTAATCCTGAGCACTTTCTTGGAACGCCTCGTATGGATTACTATAATCTTAAATACATGGTGGTTAATAAAATGCATAACTCCTTTACTTCTAATACTTTTACTAAATAATGCAATACTAAATTAGGTAAAGGAGCTCTAAACTCTAAATATGAATGCTATTCACCGTAGTTTACCGGTACTTACGATATTAAAGAACACATTTAGTTTGCATAACATTGACCAACTTAAGTTTCATTCATCAAATAAATTAAAGCAACAAAAATATTTCAAAATAATTTCATGTTTTGCATAGCTAAAAGCTAGCTGCCATATTTTTAGATTTCTAAATATAGAATACTTAATGCACAATTGATGTTGAAACCTTATCTTTATAATACAATGTATATAAAGCTGGTTGTCCACTAGAGAAACGCAAGTGAAAGTATATATAAGAGAAAATTTACATCACAACCAATCTATCAAACACTGCCGTTAACTTATCAGGAAAGTATTGACGTAAAAACGTTCGCGACTTATCGGAAATCGTATTGACGTAAACGCCAAGATAGATCATTGGCAAAAAACAACAGAAAATTGTATTTTATTTTTGACGACCTTTTCACGCACTTTTTAACCAAGATATTCCAAAAGGTGCTTTTGTGGTTTTTGTACCTGCTTTATGGTATTCTTAGAACAATATGTACTTATAGTAATTATTGCCTATAAATATTTTACGTGTTTTATTTTTATTAGTTACGATGAAGGAAAGTTGGTAGAACCTGTGTATGGATATACAGCCGAGGTAGCCACCACACCTAATTGTAGCGTGAAGCAGTTTTTACGTTGCGCTAGAAAGGTGTGGTATGTCGGCTTACTTTCATAGACGGCAGTGCCTACTTACCATCAGATATTCTGTATGCTCGTTTGTTATTTAGGTGTTATAAAAAGAACGAGTTATATTTTTCATTGTTAGATGTATACTTATATCTTTTCCTACGGTTCGAGGATTCCTGAAACAAACTCCACTGCTCAAGTATAATGCAGATTAGTGGAAGTTGATAGGACTTAGTGGCTTACTGAAGTCGAAAATATACAAACCATTTTATAAGAGATTATGAATAATTAACAAATACCACTCTGTTAGTACTAGGACATTATGAATTGTAAATAAGTTTCCACATAATGTTTTTTTTCCCTATAGATGTAACATTCCAAAATTAGATGCATTCTGTCACAAACCCTGACCGCTAGAGGCATCATTGTTCTACGCTTACCTAGGTTTTGGTACTTACGTAATTAGTGTAGTTTATTTCGATTTAGATAATTTAATAAAAGTATGTCAGCTGCTTTTCTTGGTAGAAAAGCTGACACAGATCCGCTGAAGGTCTGTTGATCACATCACATTTTTTGCAATAATTTATTATCGGAGATTAAATAATAAATAAAGCACTATACCAAGATTTTATTCAAGTAGCTTATTATGAAACGATGAAGGTTGTTAGTAACAATACAAAACAATTTATAGTAAGGTTTGCAGAACTCTTTGTGGTCTGGTTGTGTCACCAGAGTGGTCGCACAACCGTACGTATTCGTATTTCTGTATAATAACAGTAATGTTAAACGCAGCTACGTTTTGGGCTGATAGCTATGGTAAGATGAATAATCCATACAAGGCGTTCTAAGAAAGTGCTTAGCTCAATTCGTCATATTAACGTCAGATAACACGAGAATTTTACTAAAGATGTCTATGGGTGGTAGTGACCACTTATTTATTTATTATTAGGACACACCAACAAAGTGAACACTCATACTAGACATAATTACATTGAACTTAAATCTAAGTTTCACCTCAATTACAGGTGTAAACTACATGGTGGGAGCAACTACATACTAAATTATCTACAATACTACATACCAAATTAGATTATGCTCTACGCTTCCTCCAATCGTAAGGAGGGATTCGAATCCTGCCACGGAAAAATTAAAGGAGTTGCAATCACTGATGGCGAAACTAATGTTATTTTATATTTTCAAGTTTTAAATATATTTTCTATCCTAGTATAGGATTGAAACTTTTTCACCGACAGATGTACACTTTTTTCCTATTTTGCTTATTTAAGATATTTAAGTAATTATAGAGATTTTGATAATATGCTAAAAATAAAAGAAAATATGTTGTATAAGAAAACCTGAGTATAAGAAAAATTGTGTCTTATTACACGCTTTTTATTAGCTTCAGCTTTGTATGTTTGTTTGTATGTTTGTAACCGACTCTTTTGGGCGCGATTTTGAATTTATTTTAAACGGTCAGATTTCCTTCAAACTTTGTAGATTTATCTAGGACCGATGACAATACCCTAATTTGTTAAAAAAAAAAAACATTTTTCATTAATTAACACGCTTTTATAAGCTTGGCCTGTATGCCTTTATGTAACGAAAGTTCCTCAATTTTAATGCAAGCTCAATTATACTGAGTGTTTGGCATGGTAGTTTGATATAATACAATATTTTATTTCCGTTTTTGGAAAATCAACCACTAAAAAGTCGAAATAGGGGTTAAAAGTTTTTTTGGAAGTCCGTCAATTTTGATGCAAGCTTAATGTAACACAAAGTGTATTTGTCAAGTTGTAAATCAATCCTTAAGAGGGTAAAATAGGGGTTGAGTGTTTTTTTTAAAGTCCGTCAAGATTTAATACATGTGTAGAGTCCCATTTAAGGGTGATTGGATGAAATGGTTAGAATACGAAATAAATCACAGATCGACTTGAGAAGCTGTTTTCACATATGATGCACTAAAAGTTCCTTTTCTCTATTATAAAATTCTCTATTACAAGAATAGATCGATTAGAAAAAAACTATTTATCGTTATAAAGCGTGGGGTGCTGAAATCAAAAGTGAAGAATATTCTAAAAACACCCCACGCTTTATTACAATAAATAGTTTTTTTTCTAATCGATGCATTTTTTGTAACTTATAGAGATTTTTTAGTTCAGCTAATTGCAAAACCGTATATTTTTTAGTTTTTTAAACTATTATTTATTTACACATTCTTTTCTACAACGAAAAGACTCGTAAGTGGATTAGTAAGTGACGTTCTAATAATATTTTGAATATATAGCACTTCCATTTGTATCATTTACGTAATCCATGTAAAATGTAACAATATAGATGAAACAAGCTTGTTCGATCCGAAGACAGTTACTTAATGATAAATGTTACAGACGAAACGCGTGACCGGATTATGAGCTCGTGTGGCTTGCGAGTCGTGTCTCTCAAACGTGCTGGGATACTTAAATCTATTCCACTTTACTTTAGCAATTGTTTATTTGTATATTCTGTTATCGTCTTTATTATTTAGGTTGATTTCCAGATATAAGAGTACTACGACATATGATTCACCAGATTTACCATAACGAAAATATCTAGATCGCATATCTGCATTTTTGAGTAGTTAATAAAATTAAAAAAAAGAATTTGGTATTAATTAATATCGTTATACAAAATACTATAAAACTCTTATAAAATATGAAAATAATAACTAGTAACATTGTTAAAAATATTTAAACATAAAATGATACATTTAATTTAATGCTTAATCGGAGTTTTCGTCAAAATAGTCAAGTAAAAGTATAATATACATATTTCTAGAATGGTTTATTTACTAGCTTTCATTTGATACGTATATTGTCGAGATAATAAAAAAGTCGTCACTCCCGTCCCCCCTTTTCCTCTATTTGTGGGCGCAGGATATGTCCGTATGTTTCTTTGTATGTATGTCCATTTCTGCCATTATTTTGGCACGCGCTACAACAAACGGCAGGACGGATTGTGGCGTATGACATATCATTAGAATCGTCTCAATTTGGAGAGTGACATAGGCTATATAATTTAAAATAAACACGAATAGGGGATAAAGGGAGGTAGAGACGACTTTCTTTTATTATGAAAACAATATGGGTATGAAATAAATGACTAAATTTAGATAAATAAAATATATCATTATAAACAAAAAGTACTTTTAAGCAGTGGCGTTTTTTGTTTTAATATTTTTAACAATATAATTAGTTTAATTTACATAGAGTCATATTGTTATTTTATGTTTTAGGGTATATTGAACACTTATAATCGTTTTTCCTTCTTATTTTGTAAACATTCCGATGTGATGTCGTTACGTTCAGGTCTCAACTTACCGTAAACTTGTCTTACCTACGTATAGGATACATAGAACTACGCTAAAAGCTAAACTACAGAAGAAGAAGCTAAGACTACTTTATTAGTATTACTATTATAAAGCTTTTATGATGCAATCATATAACGATTTTAATGTAACATAATTGTGTTGATTGATGATTTGAAGTTTTAACAATACCACTTTAATTATCAAAAGTGTGATGAAATTCATAAGCAACCAATAATTAATTTGAGGATATTTATTGCCTGAAGGATAAAATTGAATGTATCGTACGAAGAAATAGATCAATAATTATGTATTTTTATTGTAAAGATTATTAAGTGCAATCACAATAAGGTCAGTGCGTAAGTCGTTGGTGCAAGTATGAGTTTAAGAGCTGGTACGATTAGACATAAATTAATAAATAAATCATAGTTTCACCTTTACGTGCCCTAATTCTCAGCTCAAAGTTAAATCCTTATCCGTTAAAGCACTTGATTCAGATAAGTAACAGACTTCACTCGTGAGAACTAATTTTATATGTGCCTATCTAAATTTTGCCCGCTATTTTGTCTGCATGGTCGGTAATATACATATTTACAAAAATAAATTATGAACTAAAAGTGACGATTTTGTATTCAAACTTTCATCACCCATCTTACACCATTAAGAGGTTTCGAAAATCCGTTAGCTTCCGTAAGCACAATGTATAGGGTTGTAGGTCCGATTTTGTTTTATTTATTTATATATTTACCTATATATAAGAAATCGTTACATGTATCCAGGTGTTATTACACAATTTAAAGCCTTATTTGATTTTACTATGTAGTTAACATGTAGCAACAAGAGATAAAGAACACATTTTACGATGTTCATAGGCGTAAAATTTTGTTTAAAATTTTATTTATTTACCTCATAAACATACAACTTTGTTAGGAGTTAATTAATTTGCATATCGAATAAAACGTGCCGTGGCAGATATAACTATACTCTTGTAAAGTACGACTAACTGTACTTCGCGGTTTCACACGCTACTACATAAGAAAAAAACAAGCAAACAAACATTGTGATTTTATATGCCCTATATAGGCCTTCCTCAACACATGGACTCTTCAACACAAAAATATTTTTTCAATAACATAATACCCTACTGGTTTGAATTGTTTTCTTTTGTGTTCCTGAGATTAGCGACTGTTCAGCTTTATAATAGAAAGTTAAAGTTGCGCGACATATTAAATTTTAGGGATGTTGATTACGTGACGAAAACCTAAGCCCTAACCCCCCCCCCTAATGTATGATGTTGCAACGAATAATATATCGACGATATTTTATTCATTGTTAAATGTTAAGTATTTAGGGTTCCGTGCGTCAAAACAAACAAAATCCTTATAATATTACCCGTGTGTCTGGATGTCTGTGCATCTATCTGTACAGCCAAATTTTGTCTGAATCTACTGGATTAATTTATTGAAATTTGGTAGACATTCATATAAATATCTATGATCAAAACACGGATCAAACTCGAACGATGAGCAGTGTTCGTAAATCTATATCTATACTGATATACACATAAAAATGAGATAGTGTGAACCACTGTTCCGATTTACATGAAATTTTGCATGGATGTAGTTATAGGCAACTTTTGATTTCGATATTTTTCGCTATTTAAAGATGGCGACTATTTTAGTGACGTCACTACACCCTTTGGTTTCAGA
>DWTU01003710.1:0-10187 GCA_018251515.1 Cecropterus confusis
ATGATAAGGCCGACAAAGTGTCCGTCTTATTATATCAATTGACAAAGTTGGAAATAACAAAAAATCTAGCCCACCTCAGCCACTTTGTATGGGTTGAGACGGACCCAATACAATATTTGGATGATAGTAAATGATAGAGAAGTACCCGACCGATCTTACTAGAGCTCTTTGGCGCACTGACTTAAATGCATCAATGCAGCGTAAACTGCTGATGCTAAAAATGTACGGTTGTACACACTTTTTAATATTAAGTAATGATCAGGTATACATATCAGAGTACATATAACATATATCATAACTTAATGAACTACTCACATTATTAGTAAACACTATCTTTCCATTTAATCATCGTGATATCCGTCTCTGACATACCTATACAAATGTTAATAATAAAATAGAAATTAATCTTACACAGCGTAAATATAATACACGTCTTCCCCACCATTGTTCGTAACAAACTGACAAGGTGACAGCTAAATGACAGTTTTAATATATATATTTATACTATTCTAACCGGAGCTGTGACTGGCGTTTCAATAGGGGTGAAAAGGTGTATTTTAATGAATAGTTATAAATTTTGAATAGGCTAGGGTAATTAAACTTACGGTGCCGTGTTTCCTTTGAGAAATCGGCCAAGTGCGAGTCGGACTCGCGCACGAAAGTTTCCGTGCCATCATTCATAAAAAACGGCAAAAAAATCATATTCTTTGTATTGCCCCCTTAAATGTTTGTTTTATTTATTTAAATTTAGAATGCTGGTACATACTTCGGTCAACGAATTAGCCTTGCTATTCAACGATGTAATGTTGCCAGCACTCTGGGAACTCATCCTAGGGACAGCAATTTGGACGCAGCTTTTTATATTTAATTTGACAATTTGTTTCTTTTTACATTTAAGTTATATTTTTATACATTTTATTATTAATGTTTTATTACCTGTTATTTAATGTATTTGTAACACTTATATTTCTGCACTTCTTGATATGAACTTTATTATATCAAATCTCACACTCTTACTGCGTGCAGTATTTGTAAAAAGGGATCGTAAGTTTTCATGAATTAATATATAGAGATAATAGAGCACTTCGGGTGCACACAGGATTAGCTACTAATCGTTATCCATCTAACCTGACGTTGCTTAATTTTGTAGATAAGTCACGATCACAACAAACGGCGGGGTGCCAGGCTTTGAATCTTATAAATGGCACGAGCACAGATAACGTTTGGCCCGGGCAGATGACCTGAACGAACAGCGAGGAACCCCAGGATTTAAGGCTTCGGAATGTCAAACAATTTAGCGAGTCCCTATGTCTGGTTGTGGATTTCCAGCGATTGATGATATACATATGTATTTGGAAAGTAAAAAGAAATAGCTGATATTCTACATTAAAATAACTGAAATTTTGATGTGAAACATCTATAGGCGCACGTAAACCTGACTGTTCGGGTAGCGATCGCCACGCCGTATGTATTTAGCGCCATCTGTTTTACATTATAGGAACTATTAAGTATTGAACAAAACTTAGCGGGCGGCGGTTTTAGTTCGACTTAGTATTGTACTGTTCATAGATGGCGTTATTTTCATTATGTTAAAATATATAGCATAATTTTTCAGTCGCAATCTTGTCTTTTATGCATATTACTTGTACGAACACAATGTTTCACATCTGCATGGCGTACCGTGACGACTATTTTTTATTATTATTACATACCAAAGACAAAGTTCAAACTTAAACTAACTCATATTGAATCTGATAAATGTAGCTACATTTACTAGCTTACTTCAAGCGTTGTATTGGATGCCGGCTAGGGTACCAACGTATAATTTAGCCGTAGTCCGTTTTCAAGATGTTTCTGGTCCGAGATAGCTATCATTCCACAGTTTATATTTGTGGGTTAACAACATCATAGCTTTTTTACCAACTATTTTATTTTATTTAACAAGTGTTTTTATTGATGATTACTTATTGATCTTTTAAACGATAAGAATATGGATGGAGACGACGGAGATGGATAAGGGATGGATAGATCACTATGGATGGAGACCAGTGACACTGACAGTCGCCTATGGACATTTCCAACGTTAGATAAGTCGAAAATGCAACGCCGGTTTTATAGGAGAAATTATTTTGCAACTTTCTTCAAGAACCCCATGCCATAGTCCGGGAATTCATCAGGAGGGAGGAAAGGTCTTATATTTGAAAGTAAGGTATTGTAGGTTTCAAAATTTCATTCGAAAAAAAAAACATATTTTATTAGAAATAAGCAAAAGAAGGTTAAAAATAAGCGTGCAAGATGTGTGAAGAACGAGCGAGTAATAAACATTCTTCTGGGTATGGGGTGCAAGTGTACTCTTTTTTAAAGTCGGAGAAGCATTGGCGATTCCTTAGGTCTAGGAAATTTTCATAGGCGATGGTAAATACAGTCCATTCGAAACATTCTTTAGGAACAACTATACAAACAAAAAAAAACATTAAGTTCTTATAACTCTCCGTCAACCCATTATTGTCCCACTGCTGGGCACTGCTGGGTCTTCTCTCAGATTGAGAGAGCTTCAGGCCATAGCCCACCGCGCTGGCCAAGTGCGAATTGGTAGACTTCACTCACTTTTGAGAACTATTTTTTTTTTAAAGAACTCTCAGGTGTGTAGGTTTCCTCACGATGTTTTCCTTCACCGTAAAGCATTGATAATTAACTTCTAATGCGCACATAATTTTAGATAAAACAGTGGTGGCCTGGGATTCAAACTCGGACCTTCGATTGGGAGTAGAGTTTCAGTCGAATTTTGAGTTAATTCAGATGCAAATCATAGCGGTCTGATAAACTCTCATTCGAATTAATTAAATAGTAATAATAATTTCTGTTATGCACTTTAATATAATAAGAGAAGCTTTTTGGAGTTGAATTTTAAATTTTGGGTTTAATATTACAAGTATATCAATAAATTGATGGTAGCTCAGTGGCACGATGAAATTGTTTGTAAAAAAATATCTAAAAATCAAACGAGTAACAAACAATCAGAAAGTGAAAGAACGACTATAATATTTTTTCTTGTGAAATAAATTATATTTGCAGCAACAGCCTCTTACGTAAACACATCATCAAATAATATGTAAGCTTATCAGTGACGCTGGACACAACACACGATTTCAATTAAAGATCGATTCGATTTAAACGAGGAATGTATAATGCGTTCGATAACTAGTGAGCCCCAAAGTTTCATCGTTTGTTCCCGCTCACGTAGTAATATGAGTTGCGCTGGGGGTCTACCGGCGATGGTTTGTCAATAAGTCATAGCAATCAAAACTAGTAGGTTCGGTCCACACGTCCGAGTTTATCGTCAGCTACACTTTTAATTACAGTGACACAAATCGTGGTTATCGTCGGACTTCTCACGGCGCCGAACTCAATATTCAGAATGTTCATTAAGTTCTAATTACGAATGGGCGCCCT
The DNA here is from genome assembly GCA_018251515.1 of Cecropterus confusis. Taxonomy (NCBI): domain Eukaryota; kingdom Metazoa; phylum Arthropoda; class Insecta; order Lepidoptera; family Hesperiidae; genus Cecropterus; species Cecropterus confusis. Next base: position 3,454 of record DWTU01003710.1, read on the forward strand.
TGTTTGTCTTGATCACCAAAACTAGCTTTTATTAGATTACGTGGGCAGTTTCAATTAATTGTGAGCACACCAGTGTCTGTCGGCCTTTTCATTGGTAATAGCCGGCTATCGGTGTCGCTAAGTAGATTGAGTGAGATGTATACTATACGCGACTGGTTCTCGATGGTTAGCGCCGGATTGTTCATGAATATAGGTCGATCCGCCCGTTTATCTATGATATCGTTAATAAGATGCAATTGTTGCAGCTTGGATTAATTAAAAGCGCTGTCGCCTTAATCGCTTATTACGTTGTCTACCACACAATTTGTCTTATCTAGGATACACGATCCTAATTTTTGATTATGGTACTGGTAAAGATCGTTGCTTAGCATGAATAAAATCATAAAAGAGAGCATACAGGTAAAAATGAAACAAAGCTTTTTATTTTTATATTTTTAATGAAAAAAGTTAAAATAAAAAAAAATAAAGGCCATTAACAACAGTGCAGTTAAATCAAGTCTTCAATTCTCAAATAATATAATAAGGATAAAACTGTATCTTTAACTGAAAATTGATGAATTTTAAATTGTGTGGTTATTCATGTAAAGCGACGATATGTTTAAATTCAAATTATTGATACAACGTTTTCCATAAACGCAAGTAGATATGAACAGAATTCGTTTATACAAACAGCTCAAGGCGGATTCGCACTTGATCAGTTTTATTTCATGCGAGGTGTCGGTGATATGTAAAGATAAACGAGTCGGTGGTAGCGCTCCGGCCGCGGTAATGCGACGATATTCATATTTCACCCGGTATCGCGACGCGAATCGCACTCCACTTGCGATTTACATGATATCGCACGAGTACGGAATGCTGCTATCCTTGCTACCGTTTGTCCTACCAGGGGTGGTCTTAATGATACACACGTATTCGCTTACATTATTCTCGGGGACGTCTCATTCCGAAAAATTGAATATTAATATCCAATCATTTTTTCTCATGCCATATTATGTTACCGATGTTTCTTATTGGCCATTTTTATACAAATGTGTCCAATAAACACAGTTAATGTATGCTCGTTTTAAAACTATTTGACGCAACTGGCAGAAGTTGTCACATCTTGGCACGAATGGAATGATAAATGAAATATAGTACCGTTATGGACAGATGATTTGATACTTACCGATTGCTTGCTGTTGCGTACAACAATAGTCGGATAAGTTACCATCGCGCGTCGTGTGTAGGTACCGTCAATAATGTTCAGATAATGAAATTTAATATAACAATAATGAAATTAAATATAAAGCTGAATATTTTAGCACCTACACACTATATTGTTTACGAGCCTTAGTAATATAAATAAAATGCGTGTCATATGTTTCTGCGTTCGTGCATTTTCATCGTCAACATTTTGTTTTAGTGACCAGTAACTATAAGCAACTGTCCAGTTACTGTCCAGTTTTACTTATAACCCTCTTCCTAATGTGAAATGCAACATTGTTACCAGTGAGACACGCGGAAACTTTAAGTTTGTGTAGCTTTCAATTTTACGAATACGATCTTTCCGCTTTTCGAAATTATTGCGCTGACGTCACGTAAACTAAATTTGCCGAAGTTTCTAAGTTTGTTGATATGAAAACTAAAAATGTTGCTGCGTTTGAAGCAGTTTACTTTGTCCAAATGTAAGATAGTTGCAGACGAAGTTGCACTTGGACACAGTGACAAATGTTGGTGAACGTACCCTGTCTATGGCTGTCGTGATAGCGCGCACAACTTCTGATATATTTCTTACTAGAATGTTACGGTTTCACAGATTATATATTTGAAATGATAAGGTACGTACAGCGCGGAAAATATAAGAGGTTCAAATATTAGCAATGACGGAAACTTGGTCCAGTTATTACCGTTCCAAATTTCTTTTTTGTTGTACATCCGTTTTGGTTAAAGTTTCTTGATATAATCATGTTTAAGTATATACCTAAATTAATAATTGTTATTTTAAAGTAAAACGTTGTTTGGACATACTTTCAAAAAATCAAATTAGTTAACGTCGTTAGTAATTTGTAAACAAACAGTTGTGAAAGAATAACAATGTATTAAAGTTGAAGGTCAACTGTTAGCATCGATTAAGCAATTAGATGAAGATATATTATTTGTCGGTACATAATAAAAAAGCCGATCTTGTAGTGCAGCAGTTATCTTTAAACGGCTAATCAGTCACCATCTCCAGCCTCCCACACGCGGCGCCAACGGTGAGGCAATCGTGATATAGGCAGACGTTCCGATTATGTAGATCACAGTAATCTAGTATAATATTACAAGTATATTTTTACAATAAAGCAGGAGAAAAAAGGTAAATAGAAATATTACAATTTGTGTGTAGTCTATTGACTCACACGTGTGTAGAGATAAAATATATTTTTTTAAGAATTAAATCACTGTTTTACGAGTTAGAAGTTCACTTCCAATCTGCAAAATTTTAACTTCACAATTCGGTTCACACAACTTCAGTTGGTGAATTAGGTAGTGCTTTTGTTAGTTCAATTTAGGAACTATATTTTTGTCATTAATACTAAATAAAAACTAAAGTCAGCATAGATGTAAAATTCATTACTTTAATACCTTAACATCTTTTAAATAGAACCACGATAGCAATAGAACCAATTGCTTCCGCTTATCCTTCTTCTTACTCTTTGTATGTTATACAGTTACAATTGTGATGTTTCTTCGTTCCAATTTCGATTTGAAAATTCGATTGATCGTGCACTATATCCTAATAAGCCGATTACGATGCAAGGAGGCTGGGCGTGGGTGGGCTATCTGTATCGATATTGAGGCGCCTCACGCATAATGTATCGATTGTCGACAATCAATATGCGATGTGCGCTACAGCCATTTAGTCAAATCAGTGCCTACTTGATTGTAAAGGGATCATGAACGAGACATTTTAATAAGACCTGTAAAGTTCGACGTCTTAATAAAATTAGGTGACGTAATTTTTAAAGGGAAGAAGATGAATAAGGAAGAGTACAGATTTGAATTTGACGTAGGAAAATTGTGAAGTTATATTTTAAACAGTTATAGTTTATGATATTGATACTATTTAGTGACAAATGCAATGATATAATTTTGACAAATGCAATATATAATTTTTGCACAACTGTACAAATTATGTTTTTGATTAATTCTATTTTCTTCATTGTTTCTTATCTACTTCATTGTGTTGATTAAGCGACGATTAAACTTAATGTATTATTTCAAAGAAATGTACTCGTGTCAAATACAAAAAGATAAACTTAGGACAAAGGATGCGACGTAAAACTTGAATAAGTACAGCCTTTAACAAAGTACCCGCACTTAAAGAACTTAATCTTTGTGTCGGGCGGGTCTCTCGCAATTATCATATATTGTTTGTTTCTGTAATTGAAAACTGACTCTGTTGTTAATTAAGTTGCCGGCGAAAGCCTGTCGTGATGGACTGTTGTTAATGAAAATCCCACTGAAAACGTTTATGTAAAAAATGGGCCAAGTTTCTGTAATACGTTGTAAAAAAAGTGTTTATAACTATTTTCATTTTATGTGGGATGTATATTTATTTACAAAACTGTGATTGATAAAATCTGGAAATTAATCACAGATAAATTCGAATTTGCATTGCGTTTAATTTGTTTTTGAGTTCAAAAATCCGTCGACGATAAATTTTAGCAATGTATTTCTAACTAAGTTTTTGTATAATTTGTTAGATATTCGGTTTTGGGTTATAAATTTTGATTATGAACAATGAGCTTAATCTTGACAGAACTTGACCGCTGCACTACACTGCTCTCTGTTTTTTGCGTATGAACGAGTTGGCATGCATTTACATGTGTAATGTTTAAAACGCATTACCTTGTGCACATCGTGGGAATTTCGCAACATGTTTTTTTGTATAGGTTTCTTTCGCAAGATACCGTAAAGCTTTAGCTAGTTTGCTGATAATATATTGTTAACGGCTTCCTCGACTGACTAAATAAGTTTAGAAAATCAAGGTATTCATATTTAGTTAAAAACTGCTACGAAACAATACTGGATAATAGTTCTGCTACTAAAAAGCTTAACAATAGGATTTTTTGACAACATATGCAAAGTAAAAGATTTAATGAATTAATGGCTATTTTGTTTACTTAATAAGAAGTGTTTTTTTGTTAATAATGAATAAGGAAATTATTATTTTTGCATGTGTGTCTACATTTTACAATAATGGTAGTAAGAAAGAAATCAAACATACGTATATAAAAACATGCATAGGTATCTTTTATACATAACGATTGAATTTAAAACGTACACTTTTTATAAGAATCTACAAGCGTTAAAAACGTGACTACCTTACGGCGTAGGGTGCATCTTTCGTGCTACTTCAAAGGTCTTCCTGAGGAAGTGTCAAACCGCGGCTACGGCTTCCTGTCACCCTTCCCTCCACACCCTGCCGCAGTAGGGGTGTGCAGAGGGTGGGAGTCAACGACCTCGAGTCGATGTTTGCGATGCGATTTTGAAGACACAAATAACAACTGTTCATTTATTTTATCGCGAATTCGACGTTACTTTTATCATCCTTAAATTTAACTGAATCTAAAGAAATTAATTTAAAATGTAATTGGAAAGTGAGACATTTAAATTGTTATAATCGTTATTATTAATTGTATATAGTAATGGAAACGTTATTTATCGTAACGTTATATATTTTTTGTATTAAGTGTTTTAAAGAGAAAGTAAAATTGGTTCCGAGAATATTCTTGGGAATATTTCGATGTTCATTAGAGAATGTTCATGAGAATATTTCTATAGCGAATAGCACGAATTTTAAGTATTACCCAATCAACTAAGGGATGGTCAATGGTTTTGGGTTATATTTCAGGCAAATTAATGAGTAATTTCGGTGTCTGGCTTTGTACATCTCCACAAAAAAATTTGATGCGCCTATTATTACGAAAAAAAAAAACAACCTCATCGTTCCACATAAACCTAATGAACACAGTTACACCTTATCTAATTCCATCATTTAGATTGTTCGGTCGGCGATCGAACCCGCGTCTCTTTGTGTTGGATAGTTATATCAACCGCTGCGCCAGTTTTTTCTATAATGACGTCATATATTTCCGCTGTCGCAGATTCCCTGGTCGGCGTCCACTGCACGCACGGTCTGAACCGCACCGGCTACATGGTCTGCCGGTATTTGATAGACCGGCTCGGCATGCCCCCACACCAAGCTATCAAGAGTAAGTTCAGTTCCTCTTAGTTTACAAAAGTAAGTTATTTTTAACGGTAGAACCCTTCACGGTAACATCTAAGGGGCCATTCATAAATTACGTCACAGCAATTTTCCCACTTGTCGATCCCTTCCTCCTCCTTGTCACGGCTGGCCACTTGCAGTTCTTAAACGATCAATGAGATTTTGTTACTTGTATATATTTTAAATATGACGTCACAAAATTTAGGACCCCTTCCCCCCTGTCACATCATGTCACACTTCAGTTACCCCTCCCCCCCGTATCGTGTGATGTAATTTATGGATGATCTGTAACAGCAATGCTTCACGCAGTGGTGGAGCATGCAGGGAGCAGAGGGGGCGGCGCGTCCCGGGCGGCACATTTTAAGGGGCGGCAATTTTTTCTTTTTTCGTAATTACCGGTATTTTTTATAGAAAAACCACACTCGCCTCATTTAGCGGGCGGCAGAATAGTTATTTATTTTTCTGGCCGTCAATTTACAATTTAATTTTTTTTGCCGACTAAAATTTCTAAATGGGTGGGTGGCAAGTTCATCTTCAATGCCCCGGGCAGCATAAACTCACACTACGCCATTGGATTTCCGTAAGGGAATCACACTATATACGAGGCAATCCAGCATAGTTCTCAGGAGTTGCCGACCTCGCATGGGACTTCTATTTGGATCGCAGATGCTTAATTTTGGATCTAAAACAGTAAAATTATATACATAAATGAGTAGATAGATAAGTTTTCTAATTTATCCAAATATTTTATTCACAGAGTTTGAAATAGCGCGTGGATACCCCATGGAACGGCCGAACTTAGTAAATCATCTATTCGGATAACCTTGGCTCCCGCTATTATTTAGCGTTGAAGCAGTATTTTTGTAAAAAAATGAATCAGAAAAAATACCTAATTAGATGGGTCCTCCTTTTCATTAAACATATAAATTGCGTCAAGGGTGTCTTCCAAGTTAAAGTTATGAATGGTATCGCATAGTAAAAAGGTTTCTATTTGGTTACGAAGTATATGTGTATTCGACTTGGTGCGTCCATGGCACCCACGGCACAGGAGAAAATCCTAGTGTGGGGCTGTGTGTGTAGAAAGCGAAAATAATATACATTTACTATGATGCAGTTTATATGGCCGTCATAATAAATTAGATAAAATTTTGGTAAATATCAGATTTTTTTTGTTACCTTTGTTTATTGTAAATACTTCAACTTTTTTTTAGGACTCCTTTTTTCATATGTTAGTTTGCAGTGATACAAATAATTTTATGGATTTCTTAATTTCAATAGATGTTATCGGTTATTTTCGAAGGTATTGTAATAAAAAAATAATTTTATACGACTATTGTTTTTTATTTACATGTAGGTACAACCTTCCGTAATTTGTTGTAATGAAACATGTTTTTTAGTAAAATTATTATTTGTCTTACATTTATAGGTTTTATTCGTGCCTACTTAATTATTTAGGAGATTTCCTTGTTTCTTTATTCACTGT
>DWTU01003711.1:0-10187 GCA_018251515.1 Cecropterus confusis
ATTGGAACGTAATAAGTTTTTCTTTCTAAACTAATAGTTAAACCAGAAAACATCTGCTTAACACTAGTGTTATAAAGCAGAAAGAAGTGTAGCGGTAATGCCTCCAGAGTCGAAGCCCGGACTTAAATAATAACATAAACATAAACGCGTTCTACACTCATAATCCCAGGCTAGGATTTTCTTCCGTGAAATGAGTACCATGGACACACAAAGACGAATACACAAACACCCGGACCCAGAACAGAAATCTAAACTCATCATTCAGAAGTCTGTCTGGCCGGGGATCGACCCTGGGACTCACTGCGTGTCAGACCAGTATGGTGACTGTTCCACTACGTGGGTTTTCGAGATAGGGTCTTCTACCTTTAGAAATACATGTACACTTCAAATAACTGGTTACGGTAACAGATTTCACCAAGTACGGGCTTGCCTGTACTTACTAAAATGAATTATAACTCTGAATGGTACAGGAGCCCTTACTAAACTCGACCTCAGACCACGCGGGTCGTTCCGCGTGGCGGAAAGGGTCACCATACCGGTCTATCATGCAGTTGGTTCCGGGTTCGATCCCCGGGCAAACAAACATCTAAATGATGAATTTAGATGTCTATTCTGTGTCTCTGTGTTTGTATATTCGTCTTTGAGTGTGTCCATATCACCCACGACACAGGTGAAAATCCTAGTGTGGGCTATGAGTATAGACAGATGCAACTGATCCCAAACGACGAAATAAGAATGTGCCATTATGTAATTTTTATTCACACAAATACATAGACCATAAAACAATAAGCCAAGACTCCCACCATTATTGTTCAAAGGTGGCGGGACCCTTCGCATCATTGCAACAACTTCTGTGTTCTAATGTGGAGGGTGTAGTTATAACGGAACACATAAAGTGATTTAATGCAGTCCTATTTGATATTTAGAACAATTGTTTAATAGCGGCAGTTACAATTTATTAACAGACAATCTGCATCCTCTACTGATTCAACTTCATAAACCATAAATCTAGATATAAGTCACAAGGAAATTATTAAATAACTATCACCACTGCAACAAATAATACCTACGTACCTGCTATAATATTTAATTATAGATGTGACACGATAATGGATAATGCTCAAATTTAATTTTATATTTTAATCATGAATTTTAATTACCATGCATTTGTTAATCACTTTTAAGTAATTAATTTATATACGAAACGGAACAAAATACGCTCATGCAAATTATTTCGTAATTAAACCTTTACGCGTATTTCATTTATGTTCATATTTTTGAGGAAAAATATTTAACTGTTCGTGTAAAGTGTAGGACAACAGCAAAGTCGGTGTTTAAAAGGTAAATGTCTTTGTTTAAATGAGAGCCTTCAATATGAAATATATTGAAGGTTCTTACTACGTTGTGTACGTCAAAGGTATATCATTCTTTAAAGAAAACGTACAAAGGTAACGTAGAGTATTGTAATCCTATTACGGATGTTATAGAATTTTCGATGTCAATGTTGTAATTCTTGCGCCGCGTCACTAATTTGTTCAGAATATTTTCTTGTAACCTATTAAACTGAAATCAGTCAATTTCACGACAAGCGGCTAACTTCAGTTTGCTAGTTGAGGTTTTCGCCTGACCTATATAAGAACGCACACCGTGCGATTTGTTAAAACGATCCTTGAGCCAAAGGTGTAAATACGGATTCCGTAGAGCGCCGAAGCGACTTGCGTCGTTTCCTACACGAGGGTTGGTTGCGTGCCGGCGTACGCATGCGGCTCGCCCCTTTCGACCCCCGGCAAAATGGCGGTGCCAACATGGCCGCCGGGCAGCCGCAGGATGCTCCGCGGCGCTGCTCCCGTCCGAAACAACGTTAGCACGATTTTTCATCGAACTGTATACCTTGACACGCACATCAACACAGACCCCGGTGTGATCGATTTATCTCTCCCAGTGCAGCGACACAGCTTCTTATACAAAACGCGCGTGCAACAAGTGATATCGGCTCGAATCTTGAGGTGGAGGACGCATTGTTATTTTTTTCTAGTAGTGATGTGATTGTGGGTCGCCTTTAAATATAGAACGTGCCCTTTTACTGAGTGGCGGCGCGGGTGAGCCAAGGTGCGAGTGACGTCGACCGCTTCTGTTCCCCGCGCCGCGCAAACGTCAACAGTGCGGCGTCATGAGGACTGATCATCGACAAACCAAACTATAACTTCTCGCAGCTATCGGATGTTAAAATGTGACTATAAACAAATGAAACCATTCGCCATACATAACCCACGGTGGCTAGCGAGCCATGCGGTCTCATTACATTGAATGGAATTCGATTACGAACAGATGAATGGTAGCAGACAGATTCGCTTAGTTATAAACTATAGATATGACGATAACATGAGTGTATCAATCGTAGAGCGCGTGGCGGCGCCTTGATGTTCCCAGTAGAGTGCCGGTCGCGTCCGCGTGTGCCGATCGCCGCGACGTGAAGCGACGCACGTGTATTTCATGTTGGCAATGCAGTGAGCCGTTCCGGGTACGGCGTATCTGTCGCGAGTGATTGTTGCGTGTCGATAGACGTCAACGTTTAAGTGTGAACTTGCACCGATGCACTTGTCACGAAAGTGTTTGTGGAGGGCGGGCAGGAGACGCGTGCGGCGTGTGGCTCGATAGCCGCTATGCTGACACTCGTATTCGCGGTGTGGTCGGCGGCCCGCGCTCTGGGCTGGTCGTGCGATGCCGTGGCTTCCCCCGAGACGGAGGAAGCGCCGGTGCTGCCACGGCTGCGTTCAGCTCGCGCGTCCAGCGATCTATCCACTCTCAGCACCACCACCACCAGTTCTAGCCAAACAAGCAGCGGAGATCATAAGAGGTCTACGCACAGTAACTTTGCCTATCCAAAAATATATTCTATTCGAAACACAGGACTGACACTTACCGCTGGTACCTACACATATAACATTTAAACAATAAATAGATATACTATAATAGTATTACACCATTATTAACTTATCCTAATAAATTGAGTACATCAAGATCAAGAAAATTAAGGCAAACATTATTAATAATAATTCTACCACTATTTACGTAGTATTAAGATATTTAAGCTCAAAATTATACTCACATTTGTCGATTTATTTAAAATTATTTTTTTATTTACGTACAAACAAAATATCTTTTGGCGGGAAATATTATAGTTGAAATAAAGCTCGTTTAGAAGATAAGCTAATTTTTAAACTGTAAACAAAATAGTTTCCTCATTTATTTGGTAACTACCAAAAAAACAATGCCAGTTTATTATTTTAAGATTGATGTCTTCCACCTCATCCCGAAATGAGGTATTATAAGAACTAAACAGTAATGAATTATAAAAACGAATGATATATCAGCTGTAATTTTATGCAAAGACGTCACTTGTTGGAGATTATTAATCTACACATTAATTTTTAGTTAAGATAAGTGTGCAACGTTTTGATAGCTTAAAAATGCATTAAGAAATAATTTTATCGTTTAGACATGAAGCTATTTTATATTATCATGAAGAGAGATTAGTTGTGATAACTACTAAACATAAGCTTTAACTAATATATGTACTCGTAGGTACGTAAATCATCTCGTAAATAAATTTTATATAATATTTTTTTAGAGGAAAAGCTTGTCATTAGGGGTAGCAACGCATCTGTGGCTAACCTCATGTAAGATACTGATCTTATTTGGGCTTGATTACAGACGTCCAAGGGCAGTGGCCACTTACCATCAGTTGGTCTGCATGCTCGTTTGCTACTTCCATAATATAAAAAAGAATCGAGTTCGGTTGTTGTATTTGAAATAATATTTCTCTATCTACGCGCAAGTGTCTATTAGAAGTCTTAGAACGTGATGCGATACGAGTAAATTGTCTTGCGTCAATTAACCCGTATATTGTTATCTCTGGCTCGGATGACGTTGATCATTGCAGAAGGCCGCGAACGTTTAATAAATTATCAAGGAGATAAAACAATGATGCAAATAATTGGAATTTAAGATTACCATTGCCATTGCGATAAGTGATATTATAGATAAATTATCTTGTGATAATAGTGTTACTAATCAAAGTAAAGGAGATACGTCATCAAGTGTAATCTGAATTACAACTTAGTCCCCAAGGATAGCACATATCTGTGGTCGACGTCAGGCAGGATTAGAGTGTTATCTGGGATTGATCACAAGTTTCCATGAGCGACAGTAGCCATTTATCAGTTGGACTACATGCTTGGTTTTTAATTATATAGTATAAAGAAATCAAAAACATATGTCATCATTCTCAGTTTTAAATTTATTATTTATTATTAACTTTAAAAGTCATAGTATTCGGAGTGAATTACTCATGTACCTGCATTTTATCGTTAGTTCTTATAAGCACATTGCAATTATTAGTCCTATAATATTTAGCAAACGTATATAATTTATGTAGTTGGATAAAGATATATGAATTTACAGCTATACAATCTCCTTTTTGTCTCCGTTTAAGTCTACTTTAATCTTGTAATCTTATTTATCTTCTTAGGTTCTTTACGATAACATAATTTATACGATAAACCTAGTTTATTTTATTTGTTCCTATATTTCGGCCATATTGACCTATATTTCACTAAAATATTCATTGTAAAAAGTAAAAATCGTAAATCAAATTCAACTTTCATATTTAATATACTAGTAGCATTTTATTTATATGTTTCAATTATAGATAATCCAAGACAAAACATTTCAGTACCTTGTTTACATTTTTATGTTCACTAATTTTACCTTGTGGCATATATAATCGTTACTTATAATATCCAACGGGAACCATACATTTTACAGGGATAAGAGCTAAACTATGTGCTATTTCAAAATATAATCAATCTCTCTACCAAATTTTCATGTAGACTTGTTTAGCCGTTTTGGCTTGACTGAAGAACAAACATCCATCCATGGAAACTATTACATTAATAACAGTAATAGATTTAGAATTATCGTTCAATTTCGATCACTGGGTAAATTGTAGTAATGGCAACACACGACTGTTTATTTTAATAACATTATAGCAAAAAAACATTCAAAGGCTAGTCGCAGTAGCTGCGTACTTCACGTCTATTATCTATAATGTGTAAAAGCCCAAATTGTATAATCGAGTTTGTTTATTTGTGGACCGAGGCCAGAATGTATCATAGCCAAGTTATGCAATGCAACATTTTTTCTTGGCGAATTTAGATATAGATGCGCTATATTCAGATTTCAACTCAGATACTTACTACAATCAATATACACGTCATATTTATTTTAAACCAATGAATACATCACAATCCTGGTGATATATATGACGTAGTCATCATTTATATCGACAATGTATCATTTGAATCGATTTATTGTAAATGGAATTTGAGAAAAGGAAAAAAAAGAGACTCAAAGGACTCAAGGAGGTCCTTCAATGTAACTTTCAAGAATCAATGTGTCTCAAATTTTCAAAATACCTATAGGCTTTTTGTGATTCCTTTTTACACGACTGCGTGAGAAGGAGGGTAATGTTTTTCGAGCGTATGTATGTATGGTTGTTTGTATGTATGTCCATTTCTTTGGCACACGCTACAGCCTAAATGGCTTGACGGATTGTGACGTATGACATATCATTCGAATTCTCTCAGTTTGGGAAGTGATATAGGCTTTATAATTTAAAAAAATGGCACCTGCAAATGATGCCATTTTTAAAATTAAATATCATTATGTACAAAAAATCGTTTTAAGCACTCGGGTTTTTTGTTTTAATATTTTTAACAATGTTACTAGTTATGTACCTTTCCTCTTGTTACACAAAAACATTCAGGGGCCAAATAAATGCAGTGATTTCTTGCATCGGTCATATTACACCGAAGTTCTACAGAATTTTGGCACTTGTTTAGCTCAATCAGTTAATCTTGACTTCTGTGATAGTAACTTTGAACAACTTACATGATTTTAAAACCATTTTTCGTCTGCTCTTCTTCTGGGCTTTTGATGCTCGGTCATCTGTCCAGTGAAGTATTAATATCATAAAACAGTATTTTTTTTAAACTATTTCATACCGAACACCAAATGGGATTTGCTAATTTTGTTTACAGAATTTTTTATATATTCTATATTTTATTTAGAAGATATTTCACGCCGAACACCAAATTACATAAAGTTTACAAAAAAACTTACATATTATTCACATCGTATTTAATTTACATTACTCATTTCGTAATTATTGAGATAATCGACGGTATTCAAAACATAAGTAAGTGTCAGTAATGCGTTTCGACAAATAATATTCTTGTCTAAGATAATCCCTTATGATTCATTGGCATGAACTAATCTAATTGATTAGATACTTTCAAAATGATTAGGTTAAGCTCGTAAAGACCATCAAGTAAATTACAATGTGACATTTACTTTAAAATTACGTAAAAGGTAAATGAAATATTTACATCTAAATAGTTGACTTAGATTCAAAATACTGTTGAAAAAATGCTTGAAAAGCCAATTTTACAAGTATTATTTTTCCCTACGTTTCATATTTAAAATATTTGAACGTATACAATAATAACATTTTAGAGTAAGCGTTGTACACAAATCACTTAATGAAAATTCGAGTTGTTTGGTTGGTGGTGCTGACATCCGTGACGTTTAGGTGGAGCGAGGCGCCGCGACGGTGGAGCGCTCGTGGGGCGTCCCGACGCCCGCTGCGGAGGCAACCGATGTCCGCTAGGAGACGGACCACGGGCAGGTACTTGCATAACCTGGGGTTATTACTTGTATAACCTGTATGGTACCTAAGGTGGTATCAAATCCTGTGTGGTTTGATCTAAGAGATACCAGATGAAGTATTGGTAATGTAAAGCAGTTCTTGCTTTTCATTAGAATGACGTGTATGTCGGTCCATTGGAATAGCAACGCAACTGTGATCGACATAAGATATATCCAGTGTTCCCTATGGAATCGATTACCATTATGACCCAGTAGGCATTAAGTCAGAAGGCTTTTTGACATATGAGTCGCCAGTCCATGAAGGGTAGTTTTTATATGTGAGAAGCTCTTTTTACTTTTTAGAGGGAAGCAACTGATATGCTTGGCGACGCCAAAATCCAATGTGTAAATTGTTTTTTAATTTTCTTTTTTTTTTGCTGCGCTTGACAACGCCCATGCTTACTTATCATATTATCCTTCACTATTAAAGTAAATAAATTTAAATAAATTTAAATAAAATTGAGGTTCCCCATAATTTTACTTTTAAAATATATTATTAATTTAACAATGATTATGCAGAGTGTACGTAACTCAAGTACACAGTTTCAATTAGCTATTAAAGATAACGTGCTTTTTGTAACATAATGTTTAGACCGTAACTCATATATCTTTTAAAAGATCCGGGTTATAACAAGAAGTGTAAAAAAAAAAATTCTTATACATATTCTCTGCACTGCATAACCGTACAATTTATTTGGTTCACTAAATCACATCAACTTCGTTATCGGAAGTAACAAAAAACGACATCATTATTATTTTTTTACTATAGTGGATAATAGAAACGGTAAGTAATTACATTTTATTTGTAAATTTATATTTATTTATAGAAACGCAAATTTAGTTTTTTTTTTTAGTTTTCATCGTATAGTTTTAACCATAAAATTACTGACATGAAATGCAACAATATATTTTTCTCTCAGTAACATCTTGTTAGTTTATTGTAGACCATTATTATCGCATTATGTAAATAAGTAATTAAAACACTTGTAACGCATAATTGCTTATATGTATAGGAGGTAAAATGATTTAAATGCACTGCTTTTTCTAATAAATTTCACCGTTAGTCAACCGACTTAACTACGGTACTTCAGTTTCAATCTACATATAGTTATTGTATAAGTACGTAACGACAAAGCAGTTTAATACCTATTTTACTGTCAAGCTTTAGATTTATCAATAAACAGATTTGAAAAATATGATTATGGTCGAAATGTGATCACTAGGCAAACAATAGTAGTAACAAATATTATATATTGGGCTAATGGCATATTGTCTCTGTTTGATAGCTGATTGCAGTACCCATGGACAAAGATACATGAGACTGAATATAAATATCTACTTAAGTCGTGTACTTAAGTGTTAAGTGGACAGCAGGCTATTTCGTATGCTTCTGTTTGGCAACAACTTCCAATTCGCGATACGATATACTATATATATACATATACACACACACATATATATATATCATACATATATCGTATATATATATATATATATATATACACGTGACTATAGGTAAACTCTTTCCTTTGGAAAGACAGTTAATAATAATATAAAAATACCTATTTCTTTAAATCATGCCAATTGCATACAACTATCGTAATATTCCTTGTATTTTAGTTTTATTGTTTAATTCAGCTAAGGGCACGTGCACTTGACGTATTTCTTAAGCGATTACAGTGCGACTAAGACGTATACGAATTGGTCGATCATCATTTTCTTCAATGACAACAAATCCAACTAGAAGTCCTCTAGATAGTATCACTACGACACAAATCATACATACAAGCATGAACGCAGAAACGTGAATTTCAAAACAGATCAGGAAAAGAAAATTAAAACGTGCTAGCTTATTGAAAACCACCGGAAATTAATTGTTGATACATAACATTATACTAACAAAACTAACATCTCTGAATAGTTGCATGTTGTACGTTATAACTTCTTTTAGATCATAAATTTACGTAAATGTAAACAAAACACTATAAACAAAATTTTATTAAACAGATAAAATAAATCCATCAAAATTTTGGTAAATCTAAATCATATTAGGCTGTAGAAATCTTATTGAATTCACCATTATCTTCATCATCTGCCAGTATCACCGTATAAGAATTCTTGAGCGAGGTAACTTGATTTTGTAAGGCCCGTAATCTAATCTCCACCAACTCGAAGTTCTCCTGCAAACTATTTATCTGGATCTGCATGCGTTGCCGTATCTAAAAACATTTAAACTTATTATTGAAAAGTTATTATACAGTCATCCCTTTACTTTGTAACGAGGGAAATCGAAATAGCGTTCTCTCATGTGAAATTTTTAAAGTAAACGAATCGACTCTTTGAGAGCGTTCAATACCCAAACTACATGTCACTAGTTGAGATGAAAAGCAATTGGAATCGTATATGCGGAAGACATGCATTGGACATGCCGCGGAAATTAACCGTAAAATTCCTCGTAACTTCCTGTAGGCTGCTACGTTGTGTCTAGGTTTCTTCCGCTTTAAAAATAAAGTTTGAACGACACATGTGAAATATCAACTAACATATGTGGTCATGGATAAGATAGATACGAACTATATAATATTTTTGATAATTTCAGACATCTAGTTAAATTAAATCCTTATAATCCTACTATCCTTTCATTCTATCCATAGACTTTGTACTATATAATATTTAGAACTGCTATGGATTTTGATATAATTTAATATTTAGCAAGATGACAAATAGCAGTGCACATAAGCATGAAAGATTTCTTTAATTAAACATCACTACTACCTGTGAGAAACACTAACAAATATAGATTTATTTTTTCTCCCAATGAAATGAAAGTTAACATTGATTTTTGGGACGGATCCTATATTGTGTTGGCACAAGGGCAATGAAATTGAAAAATGTATTCTTTGTACAATTTTTTTGCACTTAACTTAATTAGATTAGGTTCTCAAAGTAGAATGCAACTTTTCCATTGGTGATTGTAAATAAATCTATATATATATAAAAGCGAAAGAATGCTCACTCACGTACGGACTAAATATCGCAGAGCCTAAACTACTGAAGGTAAAGACATGAAATTTTTACAAGAGGTTCTTATTAAATACAGGTGCCGCCTGAACCATCCAGTTATTGCCTAAAGTTAGAAATAAAAGAAATAAACAAAATTTGACTGTCTTTGATTCCTAAAACCTATTTCTCAAGCTACTATCGTAGACCTGAAACCAAAGGAATTCCTAGGAAATCCATTTATTTTTAATAAGTACTTATTTTTTTATCTGAGCAGTGTAGCCGAACGGTTAAAACTCGGCCTCTCAATCGAGGGTTCGAGGTTCGAATCCCAGGCAACACTGATTTTTCTGAAATTATGTGTGTATTAGAAGATAATTATCACTGCTTTACAGTGAAGGAAAACATCGTGTGGAAAC
>DWTU01003712.1:0-10187 GCA_018251515.1 Cecropterus confusis
CCTGTGTCGTGGGTGCCATGGACACACAAAGACGAATACACAAACACCCAGACCCAGAACAGAAATCTAAACTCGTCTTTCAGATGTCTGTCTGACCGGGGATCGAACCCGGGACCCACTGCGTGTCAGACCGGTATGGTGACCGCTCTGCCACGTCATAGATAGATAGAATAATATGAGTAATGTATATCTGCAAGTATTAACTTAGGCACAAGTAAAGTAATTTATTAGAAAGTTTATTATGTATAAAAATTTGAATAAATTGTCTAAATAACAGCGAAAACTAACTCTAAATCCGTTGTGTGGCTTAAAAGAAGAAAACCTACAATCAGACAACCAGAGGCGGAGGGCGACTTTGTTTTATAATATATAGTGATACATACTTCATCCCCATTAGTGATGAAATTATACATTAAAGTAAAAATAAAAAAAATATATAAAAAATATATTATTTAACATCTACCTTAGCAAGTGTTGTAGCAATAGTTAATGATAAATGTTCCGGATACAAATAATGTTATCTTTGAGATGGTTATTGCTTTTACAAAACAATTGAATAACGCTTGCTATACTCATAGCCCCACAGTAGGATTTTCTCCTGTGTCGTGGGTGCCATGGACACACAAAAAATACACAAACACCCAGACAGAACAGAAACCTAAATTCATCATTCAGATGTCTGTCTGGCCGCGGATCGAACCCTGAAACCACTGCGTGTCAGACCGGTATGGCATGCGCTCCACCATGTCGTCATTTATGAAGGTAACAGGGTAATTATGAAGGTAATCAAAATTACCCACTATTTGATGACTGGAGATGGCTTTCTCGTCTTCATGGTGTTACCCATGGAATCTCATGGCATTACACACGTCCATTTTTGTCATATGACAGCAAACGTAGCTATCTTTTCATTTTAAAAGGTATGATAAGATATTTTCAAGTAAGATATTCCAATGTAAGTAGAGAAGTAACGTATATAGCAATAAACGAAAGCAAGCTCTACTTGAACTTTACATTGCCACTTTACATCAAATTTCCATATATTTATCACACGTGTTCCGGATACATTTATATTATCGTACATTTTTCATTTACATTTAGTTACCTCACAAGTAAAATAAAAAGAAGTCACTAAACGGGATAAAGTGTTAAAGTTTTCGTTAACATTTCGGAGACACCTAATTTTAAATTAGTAGTCGTATCGGGCGAGCGCATACTGGTCCAGGTAACTTAACACCGCCAAAATGCTACCGGCAAGCATTTTGGAGGCTTCTGTCACGTGTATTATGTAGCCTTATGTAGCCAGGTTTCGTTTTCGATGTCACGCAAAAGGCTGTAACTGGAGATTATTTTAAGTGAGTTAAAAAGTTTCGGTTTTTTTTCCCGTAAGACAATGTGATGTAATGTCATGAATTCTCGCGTGAAATGTCCGGTGGATTACAGATAAACAACCGCTTTATAGCAATCTTGGTTGGTGAATGCTTTGTAGTTTCTTTATAATATTCATAACTAGCTGCGCCACGCGAGTACACCCGCGTTTGAAAAAAGTTATATAACAGGCAACAGATTTTATTGAGATTAAAACTTAATGTTACATTAAGCACGATTAGTAATATATATATAAAGCCAAGCCTTTAAACTAAATTCAGTAGTTTTGCTTTCCTGCGATTTTAAACACAACCAGATTCTGAAAATTACAGAACTTTCCATTATTACATATTTTCAGTATCAGTTCCCATTCAATTAAATTACAATTACGGATATGTGAGATACTATACTTCCCACAAAGGGAAGCAATAATATCAAAATATAACTAGTCAAAATCAAAGTAACAAAACACACACAATCAGTGATTATAAATTAACCATTCACATTACACAACGAAGAAAACAAATCGCTGCATTTCAAACTGTAATCACCAAATAAACCGAAACATTTGGACATTTAATTTGAATGGATATTTATGCAAAGTGCTCTATCAACATTGCAATATTTCAATTTTGTGTAGGTAATTAGCTATTGACTGCGTTTATCGTCACCAATCAAATAAAGTCGTAATTGTTAACTAATTTCTGGTCACGAACTAACATCGTGATAATCAAGTCATTGGTATTTAGTATTTAATATTGGCTATGGTGAGTTGCAGAACGGTACAACCAGTGTAGTTCGACCGGGGAAGTAACACTGCCACACCCATTTCTAGCTCTATTATATATAAGTGACCGGGCAACCACACCACTGAAACGCAAGAAATGCTTCATCTTGCATTTCGGTGGAAGGGTATACATGAGGCGACCATCTTAGTCCTCGTAGCAACGCATCTGGTATCGACTTCAAATTGAACCCCTGTTCTATATGAAGTTGTCTACAGATGTCAATGGGCGGTAGTAACCAATTACCATCAGGTGGACTGTATGCTCGATTGCTACTTCAGTTTGATAAAAATCATATTCACTTCTAGTGTTAGGCTGTTTTTGCGTTTCGGTGGAAGGGTGTGAGTGTTGCCAGTTGACTTACGTACATAACAGGCGACCGTGTTCATCTTCAGTGGCAACGCATCTGTGATCAACTTCACCTAGAACCCCTGTTCTGTATGAAGTTGGTTACAGGCATGGGTGGTACTGTCCACTTATCATGAGGCGGACGATCCTTTCTTAACGTAAGCCGAGTAAAATACGTTGAATAAATTGATCTCCAAAATCAAGAAATATTTCTGCATTTTAACAGTTTGTGTTTATTAAACACTTCCTTACCTATTTCGTCAACGAGAAAACAAGTCTCATTTCCTTAATTTAGCGTATAAGCGTGGGGGATGGCCTGCCGATATATTTCCTATAGCACTCGTCCCTCCGTCACGCGATGAGACTCTCATTTACCCGTCACGTCGCGGCACGCGTGCAAACGTATCTGTGATTACTGGGCGAAGATGATATTGCGATCAATTTACCATTTACGAGATCATTGATTATATATTTATGTGTAGTGCAAAGAAATAGAATGGCAGTCATTATAAAGTAACTGCCATTTTTTAAGACTACGTATTTTTGTTTTTCGTTGCTTAGTTTTTGTATGTGTGCTTGTTTGAGCTAATCTGGGAAACTGTTAAACCGATTTGGACGGATTTTTACCGTAAAACAGAGTACTTTGGGTATCATAAAATAGTCTGTATTTTGTTAACTTACAATCGTCGGGGCTGGCCTGTCGGTATATTTCCTATAGCAGTCGTCCCTCCGTCACGCGATGTGACTCTCATTTATTCGCCACGTCGCGGCGCGCGTACAGACGTATCTGTAATTACGGGGCGTTCGGAGATGATATTGCGACTAATTTGTCATTTAATAGATCATTGATGGAGTATTTTATAGCTGTATTTATATTTCAGGGGAAATAAATTGCTGTCATTTTTTATTTTAATTGAAAAAACGATTATTTAATTACCATTTTCTAGGATTGCTAGATACTTTTATTGGTCTATTTGCTTGCTCAGGCTAATTTTAAAACTACCGAACTGATTCAGATGAGACTTTTACTTTAAAATTAAATACAACTCAACCGTAGCAAAAAGAGCAGAAAAGATTGTCTAACACTTACGTTGAAAATGACGCTTTCTACACTCATAGCCCCACAGCAGAATTTTCTCCTGTGTCGTGGGTACCATGGACACACAAAGACGAATATACAAACACCCAGACCCAGACAGATTTCTAAGCTCATCATTCAGATGTCTGTCTGACCGGGGATCGAACCCGGAACCAACTGCGTGTCAAACCGGTATCGTGACCGCTCCGGGTCGTCAATAATTAAAAAAATATTATTGAAAGCAAAATTAATTTACCTCATCTTAGAAAGGAACTTTAGGTAAATTTTCAACTAATTACACAAAAAGGACAAGAAAAATTACCTTGGCGTAGAAAAATATTAAAATTGCATACTAAATACTATATTTTTATAACAAACAATTCAAAGTCATATACCTAATAGATAGATTGTAAGTATAATTACTCAACTTACTAACGGTTGGTACTTACAAAACTACTTACAACAGAATCACCGAAAACGATTTAAGTCATAATGAGCCCTGATGGCCCGATGAACTATCCAATCTCAGCGTCCTTAGAGAATTGCAAAAAACCACCCCTAACCAAACCGCACCCCAAGGCAACCGCTTTTCATCGGGGAATCAAACCCGGGTCTCCGCGGGTTAAGCGTGTACGTTAAAATGTTTATAGATAATACCAATGTAGGTAATAGTAATTCTAATTTGGAGGGCTCGACCCCTATACCCTTGGATCTGACGGAATTTGTATTCAACGTAATGGCTTTGTCCGGATCTCCTCTCCCATCGGTTCATGTTGAAAGGCATGGAAAACTGTATAGAGCACTTTTCTTTAAAACCTCTGTAACTTTTATCGGAACTTTTCTGGCAATTCGTACTAGTGGGGTTTAGTTTATTATCAAAAGTTAATTAGTAGGTTTTTTAATGTATTTTTTTTATATTTAGACATTTTTATAAATACGGTTTTACAGTATACTAGTCTACTTATAGATATAAATTTGTCTGTGTGCAAAAATTCATCTTTATCAGACCATTAAGTACTTTTTATAAATAAGATATATTAGTAGATAAACTTTACATACGCGATTAAGTACAAAAAGAGATATTTTTTTATTATACATAAAATTTTGCCATTTAAGCTATCATTGACTGTATCGAGCATTTTCCAACTAAATAGACTTTTGTTCTAACGTGCGCAAGACCACCTTGGCGGGGGGATCTCTAACACTATCGTTGCTAGATGATCTATCGTCTTGTCTGTAGGTAATGAGGTGCGCGCGCGCATCCTAAGTGACACCTGTCAACTGTCAGAGTGACGCAAGAACGCCCGCGCGCGACATGATCTATAAGCAGGGTTGGCACTTCCCAAATGTGTTTTTTGATATATTTTTTGATAGCTTTAGTTTTTGTTGGTAATTATGGTATTGATAATTTTTTTTGAAGTAATTTAAAGAAGTTTGCTTGTGAAAAGTATGCTTTGTTTAAAAGGCATTCTAGCAGTGCCTAGTGAAGTATATTTTAGCTGTGTATACTTCACTAGGCACTGTTGTGACGCGAGATTTATACTCAGCAATACGACTTAAAAAAGGCTACAGCCAACTAGATCACATAAACAATCATAGCGGTTAAATATTTTTATGCTTCTGCAATATTTAGTATCTAAAATTGGTACCTATATAATTTAGTTGTATTCACAACGTAAGATATTTCTATTGTTACGCCGTTTATAATTTTGTATATTGTGGTCATTGTTTCCAAATGCATCAGTTAACAGAATGGCATATTGAGAAACATTGGCCTTAACCTTTTAACTTTAAAAAACGTTCACTGCATCACCTTTCTTTAGTATAAATAAAAACCGATTACGAAAAGAACTGACAATTCAAGTACTATATGAAGAAGTGGACTTTATAAAATCACATTTCTACCTATAATAATAGGTATGTAAATATCTTATTCTTACGTAATTCGCGTCGCGTCTCAAAATTTATCCTGAATTCCCTTACAAAAATGTTATCTTTTTAACTTTTTTCTATATCTTTTTTAAAAAATAACTTGGTCATCAAGTGGAAAAACACAAAAAAAGAACATTATATCCTAAATATTTGTACATCTACATAAATTAAAATAAATACATAGTAATAATTAATTACAAACAAATGAAATACACAAATAGATTACTGCCGTCTCGACCCTACAGCTAGGGCTGCCGCCCCGCGCCCCGCGAAACTCAATAGCCGACCAGGCTATCGTTGTATTTTATAATTTTCTCCTCTGTGCCTCCATTTACATGGCCTGAGAAAATTAGCCCATCTAGATATGTCTACCACTATATCTTTGTAAAGAATTCAACTTATTAGAAATACGTGCTATATGTATAATATTAGTTATATTGTAGAAAAATCAAAATAATTGTCTGTAACAAAATTTTTTTGTTCCTAGTACTTATTGCAATGTATATAAATTTTGAACATCAACCGACATATTCAAAATAGTATTCTTAACAAAAAAATAATTATGAATAATTTATCACTTTTGAGAAGAGTAGAGCAATGAGGTATATCTTTTTTTTAAATATATAAATTAAATACAATAAATACGTAATGAATATAAAATATTTTAAGATGAAGCAGACTATGTGATAAGATTTTTTGGTAATATATTGTTAAAATTTCAAGACTCCGCAATGGTCGATTGAAGAATTAAAATGAAGAATCGTTTAATTTTACCTCCTAAAAGTCTTATTATAAATATTCTTACTAAAAATATGATAAATGCAGAGCTCATACTAATAACATCGATTATAAAATCCATTCGTTATCAACCCATTCAAAACAAACTATTACTTTTAACTGCCTAACTCATTTTCGAAAACTATTTCGCATAATCCAATCGTTGAGAGCGTTATATTTTTTAAAATCTCGTTTTAAGCCCCATCCACACGCGGCCCCAAGCTGTCGAAGTTTCGGACCCTTCACACACTTCGGTGATCACCGATTCGGGTCCCTTATTTGTGAAAGGGCGTAAATGCATCGGCAAATGAACAGTACTGATGGAGTGCGTAGATCTCGTTTAAGCTTTTGTTTTAGGTATAATTATTTACGGTTAAAGAAATTCATTGTTACTATTAAACTATGAAAACGTTTTAATGTTTGAAATTTTGGTTAAAAAAAATTTTTGAAAATTATATAGAACCTCTCAAGCCGTAACTTTTACATGTGGTTGTTGCTTGTTAACTATCTACTTCAATCATTTTACCCTGAGAGGAAAATTACCCAAAAATGGGTGAACAATTAAGGCCAATTTCACCATCGTCATTGAGTTCATATAGTCAGTCATATCAGCTCAGTTAAACAGACTAATATTATTAAAAAAATGACATGAAAGGAATTTATTTTGTAAAGGCCTACGGCACTAACAAATTTTCAGTAACAATATTTCTTACAATTCCACCGAATCGGAACACGAGCTCAACTGAAGAGATTCGGTAAGAAACTCCGCGGAATTATTTTTTCATTGTAATCAAATATATATTAACATAACATTTTCATTGTAATCAGAATATTTCAGTAAAAAGTACTAGATAAATTATTGTTTCTTAAAAAAACCTACAAGTTCCTCTCTCTTCAACCCATTATTGTCCCACTGGGCACGGGTTTTCTCTGAGTGAATGTTTTAGGTCATATTCCAGCGAGCTGTCCAAGTGCGAATCGGTTCATATTATCTACAGTTACCTACTATTTCTATATTATTCCATATTCTCGATTTTAGTATGCATTAACTGAAAATCATTTACAAAATCAATCCCACATAATCCCATATCATTCTAATTAAATACAAAAAAAAAAACGAATGTGTATCAAAGGACAAAACTAATTAGCATGACAAATAGATGATACGTTGTATTTTTGTAAAAAACGCAGCTGGAGGCATTGCGGCGTATAATAAAGTAACAACGGGTGGATGAGTTTCTAAAATACAGCCAGCAAATACCTACCGATCGGTAAAAAGACACGTGCCAGTTTTTTGAATAGATAAAAAAAGATCGTTATAATGTACAATAAAAAGCAGATTTTAGTGGCAATTTACACGTTGAATTTGGTTGTAAAATGAAATTGAAAATCAATTATACTCGTGCAAAAATAAACTTAGTAGAAGGAAAGAAGTTAAGTGAAAAAAAAAAAACTAAGTAAGTACATTTTTTTATCTAAGGTCTTCTTACTTTTGAATGGCAACTTTCATTTATGCATGTCTACAACGGACTCCGTATTAGTTGAAGAAGATATGGGTAAGTTTCCTATAATAAGAAACTAAGCAACTTCACCCAGTAAGTCTATCTAGTAAGTCTAGCTAGTAGTAGATACAATGCCGCTCGAAAATATCTATAAAACCTACTGCAAGTTTTCAATGTAAAATTTTCCTAATATTATTTTTAACAAAGTACCTAAATAATCTTAAATAGAATTATTAACACAAGTTATGAAATCATTATTGACAAATAAAAAAATGTTAGATTATATATAAGTATAACATGAAATGATAAGCGTTAACTACTGTAAGTAGTTAGTATAAAAAGTATTTTTAAACGTTTCATAGCTCTATGTTATTCTATGTCACAGAACAGACTGGATATACCTATTTTACATGACAAAGTGACGTCATTCTCATGCACCAATCTGACCAAAACAGGCAGCTACTTGATCACGCAAACAAAAAATTAAATCCTTTAAAATTCTAATAGGAACGGCTCTGTTTAATCTTGCTTCCTATCTGATTGGCTCGAGCGCTGTCAGATACAGAATACGTGTTTGAATGCGCCTCTCTTATTGGCCGGTTTGATTTTCGAACGGAATGTTTTTGCCGTTCAAAAATAAGAGTTCTTTTCCGGCTCGATCTGATTGGGGTTGTATTTGAATGCAATAATTGGTTTTTGTCAATCATCGATTAAGTTGTTGGGAATTATGAAATAATTGATTTCTTGACATTTGTGGCAAACATTTGCATGCATAAAGGTTCAACGGTCTTTCCCACGACATTTATCTTAAGATTAATCAATCTGCTAATCTTATTACAGACTAATTAGAATTTTAATTGTATATACAAAACTTAATGTATAACTATCAATAATCCTAATCCGTACACAACAAAATCAATAATTCATGAGGTGTACCTATGTACGTAGAATTGAACGTAGTTTTCTGAAAATGCAATTATTATTTTATTGTATTAATTTACATGGCAGTGACATAGTATTTTATGGGTAATATTTATTAATTACAATATTTAATTATGAACAACTGACTTCAACTGGGTATTCAATTCTATTTTATTCTACACCCAGATCTAAAAGAGAAATCTACGTCAGTTAGATCAGTCTAACCGGGGTCGAACCTGGAATCCATTGCGTGACATACCGATGTACCGCGACCGCTTTGCTACGCAGGTCGTGAATGAATCTAATTCCAGAATTATTTTTCGTGATTACCATTCAGAAACAAGTTAGGCAACATGCTACATTTAGAAATACATATAAATATGCCTAACAGGTCCATAATGGTACATATTGGAGAAGCACACCTGGTTCATTACATTCCATTAGCATACGGGGCTAAGCCGGCCGCTAACATAACTACAGTACCGGTTTCGAATATCTGAAATAGTTCACAAAATATTAAGAAATTAAGAAAATAAACACGAAACAAATAAAATAAATATAATATTAGAGATACTAATGGAAACGTACTTGATTCTGATATAAATAAAGTATCATTTAAATTATTTTCATTTAAAATGTGTGTGCACAGGGAAAAAGTGAAACTTGATAATATATTTCGCATATACCAAACTTGCACTGTTATACAAACTACGAAGTAAAATCGCTAGCGTGTTTCAGACAGGTTTACAGCTCCATCTAGCTGTAATGCCGATAATTGCTTACGCGACACATTTTCATTTCGCTTCAAAAAGAAATGAAAATGTGATGAACGAATAGAACTATACACAAATTGTTACCACTGTAGGACTAAATTGGAACCATGATATTCTGTCTAATCACACTTTTCTAACTAGAACAGATAGCCCAACCACTGGTACTCAGACAGAAACACGTGAAAAAGCACTACTCCAATCAATGATCAGTCAAGTCTATTTTTATTAGGTCTTATTAGATTTAATTTTACACAAGATTTAAATAAAAGTGCATAGAACTATATGAATATCTACAGTGGTCCTTATTAGCATACGTTGGTCCATACCGTAGGTACTTTACGTTCCATTAGCGCAACGGATTTACAGCTTATGTAGGTACCGAATTTATACTAACATCAACCTTTGCATAATCTGTATTAATACAAAATATATGGCAACACTGAGGTCGAAAGAGACTCAAAATTTCAGCAAATTGATTTAAATACTTAAAACAACTCCTAGCAATGGTTTATCGTCTAGCGAATTAAAAACTGACTTGAAGTGCGTACTATTATGCTTATTCGCGAGGTACTTAAGAATAAATATTAATAAATTTTAGTTTTTATGCCTGATTGTTTATGTGAGCCAATTATAATATGTTACGGGTACTCACGATGTGTGGTTTTATGAAATTCTTTTGAATTTCTTTCTGCCGATATTTCGA
>DWTU01003713.1:0-10186 GCA_018251515.1 Cecropterus confusis
TTCCTAAACTAGTAAGTAACGCTAAGCACTATATATATAGGACGGAAATGTAGGTATAGCGATTGATCCACCGAATCGAGAAGAATTCTACCACCAGCTTTATATTTGTTTTTTTTTTTTTCAAAAACATTAAAAACCAAATCGGTATCATTAAACACCAATGCTTCCAAACCAAACACTTGTTGCAATGGTCCACAATGGAAGATTAGCAAACCTACCACTTTTGTTGCGCAAGCGCATATCGCAAAGGCACCGCCTTTGAGATGCGCCGGTGTTTACAAAGAAAACTACCGACAAAGTATTCTTACAGAGATGGATATAGCCGAGATTATAGCATTGTAACTGATTTGCAGTTTTTTTAGCAATTATCGTATAAATTTTGATACGGGTACAATTCTGAATAATAGTTTTGTTATAAATTGTACTTTGTATAGTGAGAGGTGTTTTTCCAGGTGGTAGAACCAGCGTAGTTCAAACGGGGAGGTACCACCGACATACCTATTTCTAGCGTGAACCAGTTCTTACGTTTCGGTGGAAGGGTGTAATTTCCGGCTCACTTTTATATTAGGTGACCATCTTAGTCCTCGGTAGTAGCAACACACCTGTGATTGACTTCAAAAGCAAATTCATGTAGAACCTGTTCTACAGTAGCTTACAGATGTCCATGGGTGGCGGTAATAACTTACCATCAGGTGGACTGCATGATCGTTTGTTACTCAAGTCTGAAAAAAAAAGTTCTAATTTGGACTGACTTAACGCGGTTGTTACATCAAAAGTGGGTAACGTTTATGTTGTATACTAAATTCTGTCTACAACTCTTTTTCACCATACTGGGCACCATTATTTTCTTCCATCAAGAGAGGCTGGGAACGTTCTCTACGCTGCTTCAATCGAATTAGTAGGGGGAGAAAAATTTGTAGCCGACCCGGGTCGGACATTCTCTAGCCTCCCATATGGCATCCGATGACGTTTGAAGACTACTATCGGTTATTTGTTTTATATGGAAGCAGCAAATGAACATGCAGTCCACCTGATGGTAAGCGGCCACTGCCGCCCATGGGCATCGGTAATCAAATCCAGATATGACTAGGCCTTACATGAGGGTAACCACAGATGCTACCCCTTTGGAACGCCTAGCGTAGGTGTATCTCCCTTACCACACCCTTCAGACCAAAACACAGCAATGCATAACACTGGTGTTATTAGCCAGAAAAAGGTGTGGCGGTGGTGCTTCCGGAATCGAACCACAAACAGTTCTATCTTAGTCATTCATATTCAATGATAATGATAGCATCAACGTGCCCTCTAAAGCACGAAAGACCATGACATTAACAACTAGCGGTCATCTATTACAACGGCCGCCCGACATTGCCTAACCTTAGTTGTGATTTATACAAGTTTTAAAGGTGGTAGAACTCTTTGTGGTTAGACTCCGGAAGCACTACCCTCACTCTTATCTATCTATCTATCAGCCCTTGAGAGTCCACTGCTGAACATAGGCCCTCCCTAATCGGCGTCACTCCGACCGGTCCTGAGCCATCTGAATCCAGCGGTTACCCGCCGTCTTCTTCAGATCATCAGTCCATCTGATCGGGGGGCGGTCTACCCTCCTTTTGCCCAGACATGGTCTTCATTCGATGACTCGTCTACTCCATCGGTTATTTGTTCTGCAAACGATGCGACTTCCCATTGCCACTTCAGCTTACTAATTCTGAGAGCTATGTCGGTAACTTTCATTCGCCTACGGATTTCATCATTACGGATTCTATCGCGTAGGGAAATACCAAGCAAATTATTATGTAAAAGGTAATAAATAATTATTATATTCTTTATCATAATGTTTCATGTAGCAAATTGTATTTATAAACATTTAAATCAAATTTTAAGTACTTGTTGTACTTAAAATTTGGTTTTTGTCTACAGTAATAGCACCTACTTGTTTCTGCTCTTTAAAATTGTTGAGAAACTGGTATGAATTATAAGTGTTTAAGGAAGAGATACTAATATAATGTGTTAAATCTTAATCATTAAAGCAGAATTAATTGGAAGTTTTCATTATTGGTGTTACTTATCTAACATATTTTATTTCTATTTCATACATGTAAACATTGTGGAAATGAATTATGTAACAAGGCTACACAAAACACAAAGCTAAGTTTTGAAACCAAAAATAGTGCGCCGTGAAGCTTAAGCACCTTGTTAAACAAAGCTCGTAGGTTTTCGCGCGAAAGCCTTTGAGTGGCCATTTTTTTTTGAGCCCATTAGTTTGGTTCACAATACGAACACCTTTCTTTGATAGCGAAGAAGAATGGCTTCTTTCAATCGATTGACGGGACTTTTCTTTATTGTACGATTATAATAATGTTTTCCACACTAATAGCCCCAAACTAGTATTTCCTCCTTTAACATGGACACACATAAAGACAAATACACAGACCTAGATCTGAAATCTATCATTTAGACATATATCTGGCCGGGAATCGAACTCGACGTCTAATGAGTGATACCGATATAATGACCGCTTCGCCATGAACAACGTCATCAGATATGCAACTATTTTCTGCGATTTTCTAAGGATTAGTTTCTATAAGTAGACTATTAACATATAATGCACCAATAGTGGTCGCAGCGGGTCATACACATACTATCTACTTAATCACAAAGTATCTGGAAGTTTGACAAACCAATTTCATAAAGCCCTCAGATTACTACGAAAATATTTAGACTTTACAATATTTAGGCGTATCTATGTACATTTAAAAACTTTTAATGATAAACTTCCAAAGTACTTGAACGGCCTAGTTTCACTCTGCGTCACAACTTACGTATATTCAATCAAATTCCAGTCTAATTCCAATTTCAAAGCGTAAACGTAGCTATACCTTTATTAAGGGGGAGGGAGTCCAAAATGACGAATCGAAGCCAACAAAAAAGGTCGGCAAGCCCCTCTTTTTAATCCCCGACGCAAAAAGAGGAGTGTTATAAGTTTGACTGCTATGTCTGTCTGTCTGTCTGTCTGTGTGTCTGTAGAACGTAACTCCGAAACGGGTGAACCGATTTGGATGCGGTTTTTTTTTTGTTAGACAGCAGGTTTCTGGGCGCTGGTTCTTGAACGTGTTTTATCAAAATCAAATATTTTTAAATGTCTACAAGTAGAATATCAAATGAAAGGGTATAACAAATAACTTATACTTAGATATGTTTTCTTTTCTGAACCAGTATTTAAGGTACGAGTCCGGAATAAAGTCTATAATTTATCAGCAAGAAAAAAATAGGTAGTCCTGTTTGAAGATATCTTTCTCGCCCTACCTAATACCTTATACCTTACCCCTTATAGTCCCCTGACTATCTTCAAAAGAAATCTTAGATATATGCAGGAAACGTAATAATTATGCAACTTTACCTTTATACTATTTCTATTTATTCCACATTGAAACTTCTAAAATATCTCATTTCATTTTCCTTATTATTATTATCAGTCTAACGCGATCATCATTGAAGTTGCAAATAAGCATGCAGTCCACCTGATGGTAGGTATCCAGTGCCGCCCACGGTCATACGCATAAGGAACAGGGTCTCTATGTGAAGTCAATCACAGATGCGTTGCCACTCCCGAGGACTAAGATAGTCACCTCATATACAAGTGAGACGGTAACTACACCCTTACAAACAAACGCAATAACTGCTTCACGCTTGAAATAGGTGTGGCGGTGGTACCTCCTCGATCCAACTACACTGGCTCTACCATCTGGTAAAAGTGAAAAACTCGATTTTCGTGCAGGACTATCAAAAGACCATAGTTATAACATTTTTACGTGAAAAAAATATTGTCACGTAATGTCAAGGGAAGCAACTTCCAACAAAGGATTCTAATTTAACTCAATCGAATTAAATCAGTCTACGGAAATGAGGAACTTCTATTATTCAATTTAATTTCCTTTCAATGACTTTCTCACAATGAATAAACGTGATAAGATCATAATTGAAATTATTCCAGCTTATAACACTGCAGACATTAATGAAATTTATTAAAGTCCTTGAGCGTAGCGATATTTTGTTTAATGAAAGTAGCAAAAGATCATGCGATTAACCCGATAGGATGTGATAACGGCCGACCATTTATAATAAGCCCCAGAAAAGATAAGACTCCTAGTTGACGTCCCACAAATGCATTGTTTCCCATGAGGTTATTATAACCTCTAAAATAGGTGTATTTTCTTTACCACACCCTTCAAACTACAGCAAGTAAAAAAACCCTTGTTGTCCTGTCGTAGATATCATGGACCCAGTAAAACGAAAACACGGATCTTTGTGTACCTTGTGACCCAAAACAGAATCAAACTGCATCATTCAGATGTCTGTCGGGTCTGGGATCGAACCCGTGACGGTACGGCGATTGCTCAGCCACGCAGGTCGTTGAACATTAACGCATAGACTGTTATTACAACGCAGAAATAGGTGTGGCGATGATGCCTTAGGAATCGAACGACCTCCAAAATAAAATCGACTTCGAGTATAACTTTAGCCGCTGGTTTTAAATGTTTCTGAAGTATGATCACATAACTTTAGGAAATAGGACCTAACTTTATGATTAAGTTACTGTAACTCTAGATAGATTGCTTAACTTTATTTGATTCAAGAGGATCCTAAAAATACTCAAGTACTTACGTTCCTCCTTAACATTCTCCTTGAGAGTTAAATCTAGTAGTAGGTAATAGTAATCATAGGTAATTTCTTACATACGAAAACATTTTCCACAAAACAAAGTGCTCAACTGCTTAAATATAAATAACTTAATAATGAATAATTATTTCTTTTTTAATGAGTAGTATGTTAAATGGAATAAAATATAAATATAAAAAAGTGAGACACACAGGGACACGCGTGGTTATGGAAGTTTTCTCCCAAATATATTTTTGGTTAGGGTTAAAATGTAATGTCGAAAAATAGAAGGTGTTTGGGATTCAAACGACCCCAAACCTGAAAATGGAATTGATCATTACGCTAATTTCAGTATTTTAGCTCTTTATTTTATAAAAGTACACACATTGTAATCTTTAAAACCTCAACCTTAAAATTAACCG
This sequence comes from Cecropterus confusis, assembly GCA_018251515.1. Lineage (NCBI taxonomy): Eukaryota > Metazoa > Arthropoda > Insecta > Lepidoptera > Hesperiidae > Cecropterus > Cecropterus confusis. The sequence continues at coordinate 5,085 of DWTU01003713.1, forward strand.
TGATCAAGTTACCAGGTAATACTAATTAATGGTTGTTAAATGTGTTTAATATGGAAGGGGTGTTTCGATCGTTGGAACGTTGAAACAAATTATTTGGGCGGTGCACCCCGCTCTTAATAAGGGTTGCCACGACATAAACTGAAATGATTAATAACACGTTATGTTAATTAATATTTAGGCCACCACCACGATGGTCGCGGGCATTGTTAGACACCACATTGGTTTAAGAACATAGAATATTATGGAACACACTTAGATATACTAAATGTGAATATTGGCTGATTTAACCACGAAGCGACTATTGTGACCTCAAAACTGGCAGAGCAAGTGTAATCCGATTCAAATAGAACCTGATATAAACGCTTTCTATACTCATAGACCCACAGGAGGATTTTCTGCTGTGTCGTCGGTACCATGGACACACAAACGCGAAGACACCAACACCCAGACCCAGAACAGAAATCTAAACTCATCATTCAGATGTCTGTCTGCCCGGGGATCGAACCCGGAACCCACTGCGTGTCTGACCGGTATAGTGACCGCTCCGCAACGCGGGTCGTCAAAATACATGTTTATATGATTTTTAATGTGTTATTCTAATTCCAGGTAATTTGAACTAAATTGAATTAAAAATTGTTTGTAATAATTAGTCTAATCAGATTATTCCGACCTAGTATCTACTTGTTTTAGCAGTTTAGTTAAGTTGGGTATCATAGTAAGACAGAAGGAAAAAAACGTGTTGATATTTTGAGTGTTCGATATACTTTAAAGGAATACTTAGGAAAGTAGTTCCAAACAATTTAAAGTTTAATGATTTTGAGTGTTATCAAAATATGTTCAGTGCTTATTGTATTTCTTTGCCGCATTTTTTTTTTGTTTTTACTGATAACTATAGAAACCTTGTTAATTTCTGAGGCATAAATCCTTTTATTGATTCACCATGGCAATCTATAATCATTTATATCCATTTACAATTTATTCACGATCTATAATAATTTCGTCGTAGTTGTTACAATTGGCATACGAGCTCGTAATACTATTGGTGGCAGCTTGAAGCCAGGCTAGAGCCTGCGCTGCCACAGCAATCTTGCCGCGGCATCTCGGTCCGTTCGCAATCAACGATTCGTCTCGGCGAGGCTGCGGGGCGGGGCACCGGCCCATTCTCACGTAAATAATTACCGGCGAGGCTCAAATTACAAGGCGCCGCTGAGGCCTGCCGATACATATTCATCACGTATTCACGCCGCGCGTGACTGCTTCCTCAGGGCACCGGTCAGCGCTGTCCAGTCTCGGCAGCGTAGAAGAGGGATAGCCAACTTGATTGTACCCGAAATCTACTATTGTCTAATTAGACAGTGTTCTACCGATAGTAAATATACCTATATCGCCATTCCCATGTAATTTCGGTCGGCAAAAATAAAAACGTCCAACTGAAATAGTTTTCAAAAATTTGCATCTTGACAATTTTCGATGAAAAAAAATATGTCGTCGAAGATTTTTTGCCTTTTCTGATCGACTGGACTATATAATGATCAACTGGTTGACCACCCCTGTAGACTAATGCTCGCGTCCATTAAAACAAGGTGTTCGATTGGTACATTAATTCTACTTACACTTAATTTAAAATTAAGTGTACGTACTACATAAAATGTTAAGCAAGCATGATCTGCAAGTGAATGTACAAAGGATTAACACTTGTTTCGTCGTGTAAATTAATCCACCGCTAAGTAGCTTCTTCAATTTACTAGCGGCTCGAATTAGTATGAGGAGGTCGATCATCAACGTCAATGAATTTCTAATTAGGAGCATCACAACTCGCACACCGGATGTGGTTTAAGCGATAAATTATGCACTCAGAGAGGAGTACTAATTTCGATGCCGACAAATTTTCTACAACCGCGATTTTAATGCGTTTCAAATAATGTCTGTAGGCAACGCTAAATGATAAATCGTCGAGGGAACGCCCTCGACTCGAGTTTAGTATAAATGAGAGCGGGTCCCGTTCTGGCGGATGGGGAAGGAAGGAGACGGAGGCGTCTGGTAAAAAAGGAATGGGTTAGGTGAGAGCGATGTGTTGAGATAATAACAGTGCAGCGTGCCGCGGTCAGCGCGCCTTTGAACGCGCCGCCCGCTGCCGAATATTAGCCGGAATTTAAATACGATCTCTGCGAAATAGTTTTCAATTAGAAGGTGGAACCTGTCGTGGTTCGACTCCAGAAGCATTGTCACACCTATTTCTGCCTTTATCTTCAATGGTAAGCGCGGCTGTGTTGGGTTAAAGGCTATGGTAAGGGTGAGACATATTTGAGGCGTTCAACTTAGTTCTCAAGGGGTGGCAACAATGTACCTATCAACAGAAGCGGATTTCCACTTTCTTCGATTCTGGGACTGTTTACTAATATTATAGAGCAGTGACCACTTACAGGTAGATTACATGTTCAATTGATATTTTTTAATAAAACTAGTAACATCGTTAAAAACATTCAAACAACAAACCCGACTACTTAAAACGAAAGTTTTGTTCATAATGATATGTATTTCATTTAACGCTTATATGAGTTTTGTCAAAGAAGTCAAGTAAAAGTATTGTAATATATATATTTTAGATTAGTCTATTCACTAGCTTTCAATTGACACTCATATTGTCGTGATAGTAAAAAGTCGTCCATCGTCCCTCATCTTTTTTTTCGTTATTTCCAAGCGGCATTTTTAAAAATTATATAGCCTATGTCACTCGAAACTTAGACGATTCTAATGATATGTCATACGTCACAATCCGTCAGGCCATTTGGGCTGTAGCGCGTGCCAAAGAAATGAATATACATACATACGCTCGAAAAACATTACCCTTCTTCTGACGTAGTCGAGTAAAAATAGGCGAACCCAATTGAAATTTTGAAGAGTTTGTGGGGAATGTCGTACGAAGGCCGGGGCGTGTCGGGGACGAGTAAAACAAACAAGTTAATTGTATTTATTCAAATGGGGCCCGCGCTGCACCCGGCGGCTCATGAATAGGCATGCGGCGTTCAGCCTACCGACATCTGCGGTCACCCTAAGGATAGGTATTATAAGGATGCTGTATAACCTTAACAAAATTCGTTTTTATTCAACACCCACTAAGAATTGTTTTATGAACTAAGGTAACACTTTTATTATTTATGCCTATTTAGAAGTATGTTTTTTTAATTGCTGCACTTTAAATTGCCTGAGTGTGACGAGGTGGCAGTGGTGCCTCCGATATCGAACCACCCTACTATCACAGTACTTACTACACTTTTGTCTAGTGTGAAGTATTTCTTGCCTTTCGGTGGAAGGATATGCGGTGTGGCCATGTTAATCATCAGGGCTGACAACGCATCCCGATTCAGATAGAACCTTTTTTCATTCGTGGCTGGTTACAGATGTGGGTCCTTGCTGCCAATATACATAATATTGGCAGCAAAGACTTACTATCAGGTGGACTGCATTCTCATTTGTTAGAACAATCTTATAAGACACACGTTCTTATTAGAAGTAGGTTAGTCAAGTTTTGTTTGGATGAAAAAAATACCTATGTTTTCTGTTGTGTGTAGCATTGGTGTTACCTAAGGAAAATATATAACAACATCAATAATAGATATTCATTTTTAAAGTGAAACTTCTTTAAACCGTTGTGATTTGAAAAACGTGAAACGAAAATGCGTTACGAGAGCAGGTGTCGACGCTAGAACTAGATGGCGCTGTACATTTCTGAATCATGTTGAATCATGTCAGACGACTCAGGTGGTGGAGCCGCCACCATACTGGTCTGACAGGCAGTGGGTCCCGGGTTCGATCCCCAGCCAGACAGACATCTGACAGACACAAGAGAAAATCCTACTCTGGGTCTATGACTGTAGAAGCATTATTTATTTATTGTTTATACGGACCGAAACAACTCTATACTTCAGTAACAAAGTAAAACAAGATGTGGGTATATGTGCGTGGTATTCTGGTAGCTGTTGGTTGCATGGCGTTGTAGTAACGGTATAGAAAAATTCTGTTTTATGTTTTTGATACCAGATAAAGTCTTTCGCGATCGCATACGGACTTTCCTCGACGCGACGAATAGTGTAGCTGGTCTTAACTTCTTCGAGCTGTACCGACCTCCTGAAGACGAGAAGTCTCGCTGGGTATTCTTCATCAATCGCCAAAGTCTTCTGAGTTGTGCTGATCATCCTTATAAGAACTTCACAACTGAAGGAGTGCAGGTATTTTTATTTATAGTATTGATACTACAACAATTGATATTTAACAATTTTCACTGCCGGGTAAGAACATCTGCAATCAACATTTGAAGGTGTTTTATTCCGGAAGCACCACCGCCACACCAATTTATGCGTAATAACATCAGTGTTAAGTGCTGCTGTGTTCTAGTCTGAAGAATATGGTAAGAGAGACGTACTTTTTTAAGGCATTCCAACTTAGTCCTTCTCTACTCTTCTACTGAGGACAGCGTGATGGTTTGCTATTTCCATATAATAAAAAAAACCCATTGAACATGATTGCATATAAATTATTAATTATGATTGAATATAAACTATAGCAACGCTTAACACTAGTATTAGGAAAAATCTATATAGCGGTGGAAATCAAACCACAAATGTTTTTACCGTCTTAAGTACAAAATAATTTGAATGGTATTTGACTAAATGAACGTAGAGGCTTTAAAAAAACCTTAGTATTAGGAAGAAATAGAACAAGCGGTAGTACCTCAAACCCACCTATCACCTTAAGTATAAAATAAATATTTGACTTAAGGAGCATATTGTTTTTCAGAAAGTGGTTCTGGGCTATGATTGTCTGTCAACTGGCGGAGAACTTGCTGAAGCGGTGCTCGCGCTAGTCGGAGTGCCACCACAACACAACTCTCCAGACCGCGATGAATACATAAAAGTCGAAGAAAAGAATATCATGCCCGGTACACTTAATTATGTAATATAATAAGTAGGTTAGAGGTGATAGAACCAGTGTAGTTCGACCGGGGTATTACCGCCGCCACGCCTATTTCTAGCGTTAAGCAGTTCTTGCGTTTCGTTGGAAGGCTGTGGTTGCCGGCTCACTTATATATGAGGCGACCATTT
>DWTU01003714.1:0-10184 GCA_018251515.1 Cecropterus confusis
AAATTAAAAATATCTAACCATAAAAAGGATATGGTCCTGCGTTTCAACAGCGAAATTACATTATTCAGTGCTCATAGCAACAGTGTACAGTACCTGACATAACTCGTTAGTAACAAGAAATTGTTACTGATATATAATAAAATTTGGCGTCCAATTTGGTATTCCATGGACGTAAATCTTACCTTTAAGTGATCACAAATACGTTACCATAATTATCAATGCATCTTACATGTGATACAAGTATGAACCTCTTACCACAAGTTTTAAACAGAACACATTAGCATAAACGTTAAGCGATATGACAATATTGCGACTACAGACGAACCACAAATAAATACCTCTTAATCCAGTCCAGCTTGCAATACGTAGGTATATCAGGTTGCCGGTCTAGGGCGATAGGCAGGGAGGCTGCTGATCTTGCGGCCGGCTCGTATTACCGCGTAACGAGGCAACACCGGGGGCGCGCGATCACGGATTCCACGATCAATACCGAATAGAAACACGTCCAAGTTTAGCGATGAATCAACAGCCTCCAAAAAAAATTATTATGATAGTGTGAATAACTCATACATATCATGTTCAATGTTCATAATATGTTAATCTGATATAAATATTTATGACTTTATGTCATGTGTCTATATACAAGTATTTCGTAAAAACTGGGCGCCTTTTATGTGTCTGTACCGAGTATCGTACCTCGAACACCTTTTTGTATTGGTTATGCTAATAGTGTTTACCAGGAAGCATATCTAGTTTACTGCTGTAAATATTATGATTTAAAAACCTTTTAACAAATGCAATCATTGTCTTTGGCATGAGTTTATTCTAATGTTTAATTGATCTTTTAATCTCTGAAATATGCCAAAATATCAATAACCTAAGTACGAATAGGTATAATTTATATCGTATTGGGAGATTAATGAAAACTTTGACGCAGAGCTTAATAAAATATTCTAGTAAGTATACACATAAACGGGCAAACATGGTGGAGATGCGAGTGGAGTCGGGCGCGGGAGAGCGGAGCGGAGGCTGCGATCAATACGGGGCCGTCGCGCCCGCCGCGCCGCCGCACGCTACGAAAGCGAACGCACCGACCTCGCTGCCCTTCACCGGCGAGTCGACGAACCCTGAACCCCACACAGCCCCCCCTCCTCCCCGCAATCGCCACCCGCACTCCGACCCTCGCATCAGCCCTTCGCACTTCCCCGTGCGATCTTCGTGACCCGTTTAGATTTCAAATGATACTTCCATTGTGCCAACTGCCAACCGTTACGCCGTCGAGCCCTACCGAATGAATGACGTGACTCATTATCAGTGACTCATGTTACGAAGAAAAAACTGGTACCATATTATTCCAGTATCATGTCTTTATTATATACCCATAACTTACTAATCCTGTCTTCATAGCAGTAAAAGATATTTACTTTGAAATTTATAAACTTAAGTAAAATATATTACAATACTATGGCTAACTATGGCTGCAATACAAACTAAATCACGGGATACCTAATGCTCATCTCAAAGCTCAAAGTTGATAATAAGTTACTAACAATAAAATGTCGTATTAAAAGTTTGTTAGTGCTCCACGTTAATACATAGCAAGTTAGTACACTAGTTATCATATGTAATTATTACGCTATTAATCTGCTCACATTTTGGATTTAGATTGTTAATGTGCGTACTAGTCCAATATTAACGTCTTACTCCGTGCACTTTTAAAGACACTGGTAATGAGTAATACCTACTGGTTGAGTTCTATATTCAAAGCAAAACTTGATAAGTCCATTAAAGGTATGACACGTTCAAGGCACATAAGCGTCTAGCGAGTCTCAGTGCCTTCTAGTACTCAATTCCAAAACCATTCCGTTCACTAGTTTTGCATCGAACACGGTTTCTAGCTCTGTATTAACAGAGCTAGAAACATGAATCTCTCACTTTGTAATTAATATTAATTAATTATAAAGTGAGAGATTCATGTTTTATTAGAAACCATTTAAGATAAGTCATCACGGTTATAAGATTACAATCACTCATGAAGCATTAACAACTTCGGATTTGAGCATATGGAGTGTCTATAATCTTTGCGGGGAGTCTAGCCAATGAACTTGAATCGAGCGGGCCTCCTCTGTGCGGGCTATAAATAGTCGAGCGCCTTCGCGATCATTGGAATATGGAGACACTGATTAAACATTAATGTTATATACAGCGTTCAGATAAAATGCAATTCGATTTTAAATAATTTCGTAATTCATTTTAATTATCATTTTGTTCGGTACTAAAATGAGTGTATTTTGTAGTAAAAAACAAAATGACTAAAAAAAAATGTTACTAGTTTCGGATGTCGAGAACCGCATCACCAACTCTATTTTTAAGTAGCATGCGTGGCATTTGGGACGTGCGCTGGAAAATATCTGCTTACCTACCGTTCTATTCTCGGCTGCCCTACAAACAGCGCGCTCTTACTTCATCGCTGAAATTCTAAACTTTCAGAAGTTTAAATTAACATTTCGTTATAATTAAAAAATAAAAGTCGGTCAATTTTAATTGAACTAAAACCAAAAAAATCATGTCGGGTTATTGAATTCTTAAATGATTCACGGTCTCATGAGTTTTTAATGAATTCATTCTTTATCCAGAGCGACTAAGTAAAAACGAAGCTAATTAGGTTTGGCCGAGCTTCGCTGAGACTGCAAAAACGGACAATGTAAAATTAACATTTCGTCTAACATTCACGTTGAGTCAACCTAACGGTTAACTGCCGTTTAGCTCAAGGTAATGTTCATATTTTTTGAGTTGCATATACATATAAATGTAGGACTACGTCTTATGTCTTGGTCGCATAGAAATGAGGGATTTTACTGAAAAATGTATCATAGTACAAAATTACTTAAAGAGTTAAGAGTGGGTAATACGAATAACGATCAGCTACTTATACTACTGCTGTCGAATACAAAAGAAGGCAGGAGATTACCACCATTAATTTTTGAGTATGTGTATAAAACTGTGAAAATGTTATCCACTATACAAATATTATGTCTACAACCGACATTTCAGGGGTCTTTGACCGCTACTATCGCAATCGATGTATTTTTATAATTTGTTTAGCATAAAGTTAAATATAGAATAATATAAACTGTTTTGACCTTAGATATCGAGCCGTTAAATGACATCCGTCTCTATGATTCATCGTTTATATCGCGCCAGGGCGATTATAAATAAACAATTCATTAATTTTAAAAGACACTCCATTACTTGCGAGTTCCAGTTAATTTAAAGTGTCTCAATATCTTACGCATTGTACTCCTTCGGATTGTCTACGTAAATTTAAATATCGTGGTTTAATTTGGAATCGTTAAAAGAATTATATCTATATATCAGATATACCTAGTCACCAATAGAGGGAAGTATGAGGGTGCACGAGATTTTCAACCAATACGGTTGCAGCGTAACAGGGAGGCAGCGTCCGGGGCGGGAGTCAGGATGGGAGTCGGGACGTTCAAACGTGCGTAGCCGGCGCGGTATCGACCGGCCGATGCGACAGACACTGCCGCGTACACTTGACATTCGCGTTCCCTACCCACTAAAGGTTCTCGACCTCAAATTTTATTTAAATACAAATATCCACTCAAAATAAATGTTAATTTACATGTCGAAGATAAGCCAATTGATACTTGGCTTGAATGTTTTCAGCTTATTAACGAAAATACGTTTTAAGCACAATTAAAAATAATGCGCCACATTTTAATATACAGTAGTATAACTGATAGCCTATAAACTACGAGATACAATGTATGTAATATTGACAAAGTCTCATTTTATTTAAGTTAACATAAGCAATATTCACACTGCCCGATTTTAGAACGGAAACAGTATCACCCACACAGCTATTTATAGTACCCATACTGACTATCGACAATAAAATTAAACTATACATATGATTTATATTGATTGCTGTGTATTTAAAGTTCTTTAACTTGTTCATAGGTGAAGAGGTGCCTGGACAGAAACAACGCAAAGGATTTTTCAGAAGCCTTTGGAAGAAGTCCCGACATTATTCTTTGGAACATCCGTGACCACATGAGTCGACATTTTGCGACTTGACGTTGAAATCTCTTCCGTAAATACGCGGACCGTGCAATTAAATATTGCTACAGAGATAATATATACGAACTCGTCCAAAAACTATTCAGACATGAATCGTTCGGTAAAAATATTGATTAACTTCGATAGTTTAAAATAAGTGGTAAGATTTAAGGGTTTAAGGTGAACCATTTTTGACCTAAATAATTTACACGTGCGTGATTGTGGCTTTCAATTCAAGGTTTGAAGTACCTACTTTATGTTTAGACGCGTGTTGCAATTATTTTAATTACGAATGTATAGCGATATTGTTGATTTGTTTAATCAATGGTTAATATAACAATGCATAATTTATTTCTAAGGCGTGCAATGTATTTTTCGCCACAATTTAGTTTCTTTGGTATAAATAGGATTGTAGAAATGTAGATAATCACGTAGTAAGACATGTATGTACATCATCGAGTCTTTTGTTACACATTGAAAGTATTATAAGCAATAAGTATGTATACTAACATGTACGTTTTGCGCAATAGGTATAAAGCTGTGTAAGAACTAAACTACTAAAATTGGCAACACTAACTTCTTTGTAGCGTTAGTTATGAATTGTTTTTGTGTTGTAATTTTTAAAGAACCAAATTCACTTGATAGGCTATAGCTACCGTTTTAACATTTTATACCAATTCCTTGTATTCGAGTGTACTTAATTCTTATAATTGTAGATTTTGTCAAAGAAAAATAAATTATGTTCATTAGCACCAATTCGTTTGATTGAATGCCTAACGTCGGTCGAGGGTTCTGCCAAAGAAACACAGGTGAGTATAATACAAATCATTTTATTATTAGATAGACACAGTTCCCATCGCTTATCAGAAACAATGTACAAAGCTATAGTAGTAATATCAAATATAAACAATATGCACCCTTCGTTTACTGCAAGCCTTGTTTGAGGATACAGGATAATTGAGCGCTTCTAGATTTGCAGCTAAGAGATAGAATAGAACAGAATGCAAATGTTTATTCACTACACATGATTACAAAGGTGGCGTAATTAAAGGAAGCATAGCGAAGTAGTCGGCGCCTCTACTGGCCGCGGCGGCGGTACGGGGCCGCGCGCAGCCTTACACTGACGTATCGGATATTTCTCACACGATGGTTCCAGTGGGACTAGAGATTTTCAATTAAAATTGTAATATTTTACTTGGGTTTACAGTGTCTTTCATTTTGTAACAAGCCCTTACACAAATGTCTATTTGTAAATTACATATATAATTATGTTGTATATCGTTACAGTAATTTCATTACGTGGTTATCATAACTTCTCATCAAGCATCTGTAGGACGCGCAAAATATTACTGATGGCGAGATAGCTTCCACAACACTGTATCGTTAACACGCGAGATTAAAAATTCAATCAGAATGCTTGAAAAGAAATCTAAAAAAAATCTCTATACACCATGCTTCAAGACCTGCTCGCAAAGCTAAAATATGCTTTACCATATGGTCAATAAAAGCAAATTTTAAAATACAAATTTAAAACAGTCTGCAGTAACAATCACTCTGTGGAAGCGGTGAGCGTATAAAAAGAGTCCAGAATCCGCAAAGTAATTGTATTTGCACACAGTTACTGAACGCATCAGACACTGATGACGCCATAATTTATCAAATATCAAAACAAATGAACGGTCCTTATCACTTTTATAGAATATACAAAATGCAGTTTACTTATTTCCCTGTGGAAAAAATATTATCTTATAGTATTCTTAGATCACGGCGCGCTTCGATCTGCGAACAAGGAGAAAGAAAGTTTGAAAATCCTACTTTAAAATAGCGAGTTTGGTTTGTATACGATTTCTCGGAAGTTTGTTTTGATTTCTAAGATTAATTTGTAATGCATTAGGCATTTATCAGTTACACGGATTAGACGTAATTCACCCATTCTAGATATGGCGAAATGCCACGTGAATCGATACTAAATGTTTAACTTTTGGTATGCTTATATACACACAATCTTCTACAAAAAAATTATTTAAAGTAGCTTAATGGTCTAATTATACTAACATTCTTGCTTTCTAAAACTTTTACTGAATACTAAAAGAAATCTGGTAAAAAATGTACAAAACTCACCTCTAATAACCACAGCTAACTAAATACTCTCCTAACTTCTCCACTACAGATGCGGCTTGCTGGGGTTGAATGGGTTCTTCGTAAAGAGAAATGACGACGGCTGAAAAGAAAGTATTTATTTTAAAAGGTTATATTTTCTGCCGCATTAATTAGGCTCTGTAGATCTGCATATTTCTAATTCGTTAATTATAATGCATCAATTAACAAACAAAAAGTGGAAACATTACTAGACTTTTCTGATAACACAATACCGGGAGGGTTAATGACTTCTAGAGAAAGTTCCGCTTGTGTCCTAATTAGAAAAAAATATTTTTTACTAAACAACAAAAAGATCGTTGAAACTTGATTTATATCTGATCTGAATTAAGATTCAAATAAACATAATATAGATCGTCAGATAAACAAAGATTTGATGGGCGTAAAAATCGGGAATCAGTGACAAAATATACACGAAACCATATATTGATTTGTTATAGATAATAAATGATCTTTAACTTAATAACTTTTAAAAAATTCTGTATATTTAAATTAAATTCGAATTTTAAATAGTTTCTATGCGAAACCTAAGTTTCAGAGTAGGTCTGTTAGTCTTCGTAAAAAATATTTGCGTGAAACTCGCACGAACATTTAGTTATTTAATACGATAAATAACAAACATATGTTGAACATGAAATATGTGTTTTATTTTTACGACTAAACTAGACTGGCAACAGCGACATTTTTGGAGCAGATCCAAAAAAAATCGATACAAATGTTTCAAATGCAACATACCACCACACACTGATATCTCTAATATCGATATATTAGACCTCTTTACTGAAATAATCGAGAAGTATCGAATGTTGTGGATGTAAGTAATCGGTGTAACGTCGCGTGTCTAAATCAATGTGGGCCAAACTGTGGACTCGAATAGCGCAGCATACGAGTTAATCAGATTTCGCGGTTTACCACTTTACGCTCTATAATCAGAGTCTCAGATTTGTAGAGAAGATATTGACGGCGAAATATCCCCGCAGCGCCGGCGTTTGCGTTGTTACAACTAGGACCAATAAAATTAACGAGTTTTTAATTTTTTTACAATATAATAAATGTTATTATCATCAGTTGACAATATATCTTAGTATCCGGCCCATCGGCACATTTTTGGAGCGGCAAAATTTCATATGATATGAGAGATTGGCTGTTGTTTGATGACCTTATTCCTGGGCAGCAAAGTTGTCCTCGCAGGGGGCATATTTTTGGGACCCTTTTTAACAGACTTCAAAAATGAGGAGGTTCTCAATTCTTTATATGCTGTATTTATTTTTACCTGTTCTCCGAGGTCAGACTCACGATACATCTTTTTCTTATTGTACTACAGGTACAGTTTTTGTACTATAGCCCTTGAGTACCTCACCTACTTTGAACGATCCGCGACTTCGTTAACCCTTCGCAGTGTTTCGACCACAAGCGAGTAGAGTCAAAACACACACTTCTATACAAAAACAGCCTTGTTTCAATTTTTCTCGCACTTTGCATTCCCGTAGCTGTCAAGTCTCGGGGTAGAAGGACGAGTCGCTGTTTTTTAAGCAGCTAACGTAACGGTTTTTTAAGCAGCTAAGTTATTTTGTTTTATGTAGTTATTTTATTACTTAAATAAATATTATTAAAGTAAACGTTCTATAATACTTATTTGACCAAAAGTTATAGTCAAAACACTCAAATTTTATAAGAAATATTCACTGTAATATATTTTCTCAACAACAGGAAGACAGTGATTTATTATTTTTTAGAATATATTGTCATGTATTTTCTTGAAATGTAAAATTAAATTTTATAAATATATAAAGAATTCCTGTAATTTGAGGTCAGCTGAAACCTCATGCGATTAGTTGAGTAATTTTTGTTATACGGATATTTAAGGGGTAACATTTTTTTTCTTCTGCAACTTTGAAAAGGCTGATAAGAGTACAACAAGTGAATGTTATCTTAAATTATTATTACCTCAAACAATGTGGTTACCTAATCTTACAGTATAGTGTATAATAATATAAAATAAACTTAGCACTTGTAAAACGTATTTTCCATTTCAAAAAAATAAAGGCGTTACAACTATAATTTAGTACGCAGAACAAAATGAAATCATATAAAACGTAAGTAAGACATGAAAATAAAAACTATATAATTTTACTTTTTTCAAATACGAATATTTAGTTTTGCAAGATCATGGATATGTAAAACGAGGTATATAAAGGTATGTAGGTTCGCAAATGTTCGTTATTTTATTTATGGTAAAACGACGTACGACACATAATCAACGTGCCGTACATAATTTCACAATGTGGATGCACGTAGTCTAACCTGAAATAGCGTTCTAGTATGTTCTACGAATATGAAAGAAATTTAACATACATTTTCATTTCTGCCCCATTGTTTCGAATTACATTATCAAAGGAATTATTACAGTTTACCAACGTAACATACATCGCGGCGACTAAATTCATTGTCATAGTTATATCCGTTTTATTACACACGCCGTGGCCAAACATCGATCAACGGTTGTTTGCTCACCTTGCTGTGTCTTCATGCAGTGCACGCCGACCTTGCCGAGCTTTGCGCGTATGATGCGTTCTGTGCCACTGAGGTAGATGTACCGCGTGCCCGCTATCGTCACGCCACCGCTCGTGAGAAGTGATTCATCTTCGAAACCCGCCACTATCTTCGCAACTTCGTCTTTTGATATCTGTTAACAAGGAAATTAAGAGAATGTAGTACTTAACATTTTTTTATTAAATTAAATCTACGGCGTGCATTACACACAAACAATCTTGGAGATGTTGAAAATTATATTTTGTGATTTATTGTTATCTAATAGAATTCAGCTTACATAGTTCACCATGTTGGCCAGATTAGACATATTACTTGACAAATAGTAGATACTGAAAATATTTCTTAATATTGCAATAATTCATATTTTGCTATGCTAAACAGTAAAATAAAACAAAGAGATAGCAGGGCTATTTATAGTACGTATATTTTGCTTTTTAGCTACTGTAATAATTTGTTGTTTGATGGGTAATGTGTACTCCTTTAAACATAACTTGCCAACTTAGTATTTGTCATAAAACTTCACCATTGCAAAGTGTTGCTAACATGAAGCATAAACTTAGTAAACCCTGAATTAATAATGTACTACTTATAAGATCCATATTTTTAACAATTTAATTTTATATTTTGGTAACTGGTAACAACGATAGGCTTGTTAATGAAAAAGTACTAAGATTAAATATGTTCATAATAGATATTTTTATTATACTTCGATTTTTTTTTTACTTTAAAAACAATTCTTCTTTGAAAGCTAATTTAATCGTTTAATAAAAACTACTATCTGCATCTTAATTAATTTGTAATCAAATGATCATGAAGTTTTATTTTATAATAATGTTGACATTTGCAGTGGGTATAAAAAATTGTTTTAAGTGGACACCCCAAACTTGCTGTACACTTTGTTGAATGAAACCACTGCCAGCCATTAGTGACAAACTCCAGATAGGATTCCAGTTCAACTAAAGGTTGACGTTGAATGCTTGCCTATGATCTTGAAGGTGGTAACTCTTATATATGCAGATATATATATTATACAAAGTATTTATATAGAAATATTCAAAATTCCTTTGGACTGTTCTGGGTTTAAGCATGCAGTTAAGTGGAATTAAAGGTATCATTCTAGGTCTGTTTTGAGATTTTTTTTTATTTTTAGTTGGTTGTCGGTCCTAAGTACACAAGCAACAATGACTACTATCGATAACCACTCATTTAAGTTGATTTGAATGAAAAATTACTCTGTACCCTATAAACAAGTCCAAGCTGTTAACTAATATAAATATGTATAAATATAATGATTTTTGAATGTGGTTAAATTCATACTTGTAATATTACATGATAAATGTAATATGGATAAAATAAATAATATCTCCAAAATGAGCCAGGCTTATATAGAT
>DWTU01003715.1:0-10183 GCA_018251515.1 Cecropterus confusis
TTTATGAAATTCTTTTGAATTTCTTTCTGCCGATATTTCGACCCAGTTACATGGATCGTGGTCACGGCGAAACAGAAAGAAATTCAAAAGAATTTCATAAAACCACACATCGTGAGTACCCGTAACATATTAAAAAGTTATCTGCTAGGCCATTCTATATTACTGTATACTCTATATTAAGATATTTAAGATTTTAGTCGTATGAATCACTGACAAGAGTTCAGTGCCTATACTACAAATTTGCTAGGTTTCCTCAAAACGATATTTTTTTACGTTTTCGCCTATACATTGTACAGACAGAGTACTTTGCAATGATGGACGAAACGTAAAAAATGGTTGCTTTAAGGAAACGTAATAACCTCTTTCTAAGGACACAGCATTCACATAATAATGAGTCGATGGTAATGTATGTACATTTTCCGTCCGAGTTCAAATCCCTTTTAAACAAAAATGAACGTCCGGGCATTTTGTTTGTCTTTGTTTCTTCTTTCGTCTTATTTGTGTTTATAACCGGACGTGGTTATTTCTCTACGGCAGGAAAATGCGACGAACCCGGGAATTGCTGTCCCTTTAATTTCCGGTTGCACTCAACTCTTGTATCTCGTTTGTTCTCATTTTAGAAATTGCGCTGACACCATCAATCATTCTCTGTTTCATTACATTTACTTATTTGAAAATATATACATTTTGCGTAAAGTGGTTTTTTAATAAGTTATCAATATTTGTAATAAGTTTGTAGTAGGGTCGTATACATCTGTCTACTACCTACTTCCTGTCTAGTACATACTACCTACTTCCTAATATTATGTTTGTAAAAAATTTAAATCTGCCTACCTATTGTTTATATTTTCGTTATAAAAACACTCATGTACGCGGAAACTAAAATGTAAAATGTAAGTTTTCTCATGTAGTGAATTGTATAATACCTAATGAGAAATAAAGCTTCTAAAACCTATTTAAAAATAATAACTTAAATGAAATGTAAGGTATGTAAAGTATAATTAAGTCAAAACAAATCCTTACGATTCTCCTATACATCAATAAAATCGTAAGGATTTTTTGCCTTTAGATCAAATATTGAGTTTCACATCACTTCAACTTCATTCATTCTAGTATTCTAGTAATTGCTTGTTTTATAATACGCCTTTTAAGACTGAGTCCAATTATCTGTTTAAACGTTCTGTCTGTGAGATTTATGATGTTATTATATGGTATTTTATTGTAATAAGGAATACAATTTCACAATAAAAGACATGTCTAGCCTACAATTTAGATACTCATGTTTTATCAGTTTATGCATATGTTGAGTATTGAAACCTTGTTTATTACTGTTCTTCGTCGTCGAACTAATTATTGGTTTTAAGCTCAGACACTTATTAAAATTAGTCTACATGTTTGAATGTGACGTGGAGAAACAGAAATACCATAACATAAGATTACTTTGATTCGTTAGCAATACTCACGTATTCATCATTATGATGCTATTGAACGAAGATAAATGTATCTTTGATCATCGTTAGCGCACGATCACGGTAAAGATAACAAGATCTGATTAAAAGCGATGCCTGTCAATCCTAGTACAAAGGCGTAGGGGATTAATTGACTAATTAGTCCCTATGACATATCCAATTACGTTGAAAACATAGTTGTATATATCTAACACAAGATAATGAAGTACGATTATTAATGAAAATGGTTTTACACATGTAATATTGTCATGTTTGTTATTTCTGTATTGAAACACAAAATGATCTATGTTTAACATCTACATGTTGTTTTATAACATGAGAAATACTGTTTTTTTTTTGTTATTTTTGAGTGCTCCTATTGGAGCCACAGTGCAATGATACAGGACAAATTTTATGTCTATAAAATTAAACAAAAAATACTTTATCATTGTGTAACACGCAAAAACTTAATCTTATTGTATATAAAAGTTCTCACGCCACTGTCCTGTATCAGTATGCCAAGGGCTTACGATATAATTAGAACATGCGGCTTTTGGTCTGAAAATACTAATTACTCCCTTTGACGTCCCCAATTACGTCTCGCAGAACATCTGACGCCTGAAATTGGAGCTTTTTTCTGCGAGCACTCGAGACTGATGGCAATTCAGCAGACACTGAGTTCTACTTTTTAGATCTTGTCCCATTTGTATGGAGCCTCATTTCCTTCGGTACAATTCTCGTTTAATTTTTTCTTTGTCAGTGCCGTTATGAATTCTAAATAAAGACGAGTAATTAATTTTATGTTGCGGTTGAAACTGCCAGTCTGTTACGGTTTTTTTATACTTGAGCTTAGAAATAGAGTACGTGTTATCCAATCAATGTTTTTCACGGCCTGTGGCTTTATAGTCGAGAGATTGCAAATATTATCTGAATTATAACAAAAATATCTCTTAGTACCTGTTTGTAAAAACTATAATAGAGAATTTCATTATTTTTTCAAATATAATTGAAATCATTAGAACTTAATTCTTAGTAGATGTGGACGTGATGTAATAAAAATTAGAAATTATTTCCATTGGCCGAATTTATCTACACACTGACTCAAGGGCCACGTAACATTTGTTTCAAGCCTCGATCGCTCTGCGCTGCTAGCAGGTATTTAAAGCCACCAGTTTTTCTACAAATTGTAGTAAAACTCAGCAAAATCCACTCAACCCTGACCCAAGCAGCATATGTTTCGGGGCTGAGCGGTAACACTCAGAGTAGCTGTCCTACCTAATGGCTTCTAAAATAAAGTTCTTTATCGGACAACAAAGTTTTATAACTTTTATAAAGTAGCAAAGGCAGTCGAACTACAAGAAGTTCTGACAACTTTGAATGTCATTTCGAACAGTATGTATTTCTATTTTTAACCCACTTCCCAAAGGAAAGAGGTTATCTATTCGTCACGTATATACTTTATAAAGCCTATGCTCAGGCTTTAGTTTGCGATGCCACTATCGATTGATACGGTCCAAACGGTATTGTATGCGGCTAGTTTAAAAAAAGGGTCCCATTTTATAAAAAAATAAAAAAATTCAGTAGTCTTCCGAGAAAATAGAAAAACTTGATTTCTTTAGTCTTAAATAAATCAGGTGTTTCTAGACCGATTTCATTTCTTTTTCTTTCGTTGGATGGCAATTTTATTACGGAACTTTCTTGGACAAAGATGTGATCGGATGGTAAACTCTTCGAGCTATGGGATGCAACCACTATCACTTTCCCTGTTTTTAAGATAATTTAGGACATCTCAGCTTCTACCGACCCGATTCTCAAGAAACTTGGATTGAACATTAGGTATGTAGAACAAAATGATATGATGAAAAATTTGACCTTCTACTCCTCGATCCTGATGATGGAGGGGTACTGCTAGTCTAAAACATTGAAGCTGACTAGCTTTTTGGTGCTCACGAATAAGATTACTGAGCACAAATGTAAGATTAATTGTTTTACCTTTAGCTCCTCAAACCTGATGATGCAGGGTAAGCCTTAACCGTGGGTGTTAAGCATTTGATGCTTACCGCTTAAGCTTACAGCGTAGAATTAGGTAGAGCTGTAGCGTTTTATATTGGATGGATTAGGTTAAATAGGAATATACAAAAAAACGTAAAACTAAGCGCGTGCGCCTAGTTCATATAAACTTAGACCTAACCTTCATTCACCTTAATACAATTTATGAAAATGTTGTAAGTTACAGCTTAGGTTTAGGTTATGTTTAAATTTTACATACTGAATGTTGAATTAACAATGGTTTTCGTGTACATTATTGATATGATATTAATACAAATACTTATAAGTATAAATACTTCATTACAAAAGCGTCGAATTTTTTTTCTTTAACAAAAAATAAGACCGACTTCCATGCCACAAAAATAGTAAAATAATTTAGATATATATATATATTGCTTTAGAACACAGTACATAGTTCCGTCGTCATGATCTAGCGAAGTATGTTGAGCGCCGACGTCACGACTATGTACTATGTACTGTCTACATACTAAACCAACATATATCTGAATAATTATTCACTTTTTGTGGCGTGGAAGTCGGTCTTATTTTTTGTTAATAAAATCCTACAACCTTTTATGCCGCTTTATTTCTAAATACCTGAAGGAGACCATAGGAGGCCATGCCTGATACAAAATCATTTTCTACTCAAAAAGTATCCAATTTTCTTAATCTACTTAAGTTAATTAGATACTTTATACGTATCATACACATTTAAGATAGATAAACATAAACAAGAAAATAAATTAAATGCTAAATTACATTATTAAACTTAAACAGGCACTTTAGTGGCGCCCTCTACTTCAAGAACCATTAGATTGCCAACAAGGCCATCTATTGGTAGAAGGCTGACAATATATCGTTGTAACGCAGACGGTTGCCGGTCATTGTTTTGGTTTTATTATAACCATAAATTATTGAAAAACATGTCTTAACGAAATAGAAAACAGATGAAAGTGATATGCTATAACGTAACCATATAAAAGTTAAGTCCAATTAATTCTGTTTTTAATCTTCAATGCTAATGTTTTAGAATATTGTAGTGTCTGACAGAAACTGGTTTTTACGATTGGAACCAAATTTCGGCAACGATCTCAGTTTCGACCGAAATCGAAACCGAAACTTCCTTACTAGGATCATGTTTTGAGAAAATAAAGTAATATCCTTTTCCTAAAAAAACCTATAATCAGTCAGTCTCCGTCGGTCTCAGTCACTATTCAGTCTTCGACATTTTCACTTTACACATTATTTAATCATAACATAATAACCACGCTTTAGGAAAATATAATAATTTGAGTAGGTAGATTCTTCTTTTGAATATTATTTATGGTGTTTTAAAAATATTAAACACCAGCTATTCACCAGCTACTACATAAGAAAAAAACGAACAAATAAACATAGCGTGATGTTATATAGCCTTCCTAAATTAAATTCAACACATAAATATTTTTTTATTCGAACCAGTAGGTACTTCCGGAGATTAGCGCGTTCAACCAAATAATCTCTTCAACTTTATAATATTGATAAGTAAATAAGTAATAAGTAGGTATATATAAGATTACTCATTTAAGTTGAATTCAATAGGATCGATAACAGCGCGAGAACACCCGACTGCAGTTTTGGTATCGGTCTTAGTTTCGGCAGGTTTGCCGCCGAAACCGAATCTAATCGAAACCCGTTTTTTTTGCCGAAACCAAAACGAACTTGACCGAAACCGACATTTTGGTCGGACACTAGAATATTGTAAATAAAGGTTAGTAATTTATGGTATAAAATAATTAGCGGGTGCCGCTCTACGATATTTGCCGCTGCACGATTGTACATAGTGGTGCGCTAGAGTCGCATCAAAAACAGGAGAAACGCTAGCGTAAAGAAGCCCCAATCGTTTTGTAGCAAATACAGTTACAATGAGTATGCTAGAATATACAGAGGAAATGGATAAGACTTCTCAGATAAAAAATATTGTCAAATGTCACATACTTAAATTTTACCTTCATCAAAATTTTTATCTGTTAAAACATATTAAGAAGCCATGACTATTTTGTGATTCATTATTTTTTCTTTAAATTTGACCCAGAGGGGGGAAACAGCTAAGTGTCTGCTCAAAATAAAAATAATTATTGCGTCGTCTACCGCGCTGGCCAAGTGCACACGTGAATAATGATTTCTTTAAAAATTTCTCAGGCATTTTTCATTACGATGTTTTCCTAAACTGTTCAAGCAAGTTATTATTTACACAAAAATCAGATGATTCTGGATTTCGACCCCCAGACCCTCGATTGAGAGGCCGAGTTCCATCCACTAGATTATTTATGCATTTCGATTAAACGCACTTATTATAATATGACACAAACATATATCACGAAAAATAAAACACAAGATGATAAATAAAGATATTTATGTATTTTCTTACAAAATTATTTACAACACCATTATTATGCACATATCCATTGTCATATAAATCATCATTACAATTGTGATAAATTATAATATCTAATGCAGATTTACATAGCTTAACGACCATACCATTAACTACTATTCTAGATAACAGATCGTTTAAGGGCATGCACATGCGGTCACGAACGGCGGTTGAGAAAAATAGATGTTTAAATACGCGATTGAGCGTTATTGTAATTTATAGCAATATAGTAAGTATATGTAATGCATCTGCACCGTTTTCGTACTTTAGAAATTACTCGCTAGCTTTATTTAACGTAGAAATTAACCGTCTTTGATAAAATTAAAAGATTAAATTTTCACCGTTCGAAAATAAAACTGGCTTCGTAAAATAAAGTATTTTTAAACTATCTCTATTCTCTATTCTATCCTGTATCATGACCTCTGAAAACAAAATAAATAGCGAGATATGTTGAAAATATATAAGTTCTGTAAGTTGTAAGCTTTTAACATTCGCAACAATAATGTTATAAATAAACCAATTACACTGTATCATTATCTAAACTAAACTAAAATAGCACTGTTTTGATAATGGGAATAAAATCAATCGGATTTAATTAAAAAAAATGTTTTCAATGTTTCCACTACGGCCATTACGTAGAGCGTATAACTATTATAAAAAAAATGTAAACAACATCCACCCGCTCCATATGTGCAGCCCTGACTTAGGCACCTTTCCCTAACCTGATTACAAAATGTTTAACGTAACATATCCCTAACATTCGTATAGCTGATACCGATATATAAAATTATTTTATTTACATACACGCATTACCCACGAATCTGTTTAAATCGTTACCCTCAAAAGTATTACCGTTTCACAGCCAGGGTTGCTTGTCGACCCTCACTATTTGTGGCAGGTAGTTAGAAATAAATATGAACACAGTGATTCCCCTTTCGCTTATTGCCTGAATCATTTTAACCACAAGGTCAAATCGTGGTTTTCTCAATATCGTAGAAAAATATAGATTCTTCAATAGATTCGCAGTCGCTATGTGTGTGTTAACTTATAATACGGTGATCAAATGTGTGTTTCAAGTAATGGTTATTTACAAGAAAATACCAACAGTTTTCTAAGATACAGTTGTTTACAGATTCAATAAGACAGAACGACAAGACATGCTAATTATTTAAACGATATATGCGATGCGTCAATGTCGTGATAACACATTCAACTACCATATTCACGATAACACGCACACAAAGAACCATAAGAAAATCGATAAAATAATCTATAATTCTGTATAAATTATGTTATTTCCGAGACATGAATATAAATAACCGTTTGTTAGTTAAAATGACCTGGAAAGCAATAAGCAAGCAATGAACGCCATTCTCATAAAATACGTTAATGATCTGACTATAAGCAAGGTTATTTATCTATTAAACAGGTACATACACATGACAAGTACATACATAACATTAGATGGTTTACACTTGAACATCGCGCATTATAATACAAGGCCGACAGAAATCTTACATAACCAATATACACACATTAGCTCCAGCTTTACGTGACATTCAATTGAATGTGGGAAAAAACAGAATTTCAAAGTAAGAGAACCAAAGAAAGAACGTGGAAGATAGACGTGAATTCATTTTTAAAAACTAATTTAACCATTAGAAATTCACTAAATATTTTATAAAGATCGTATTAATTACAAACATAAGAGCATTCGGATAAATAATAATTTCAAATATAATAAGCAAAAGATTAATTTAGATAAGGAATGTAAAAAAAACTTAATATATTTGCCGATGGGTTGACCGAAATTGTATTCTACATTTGATACAATTGCAAAATATGGTCAATATATTTACATGATTCGATACGATTATACTATTTATTTTCATAATATATTACAATACGCTAACTTAAAAATTGTTCTAAATCTACACTATCATACATTCCTTTATAATACTTTCATCAAATACGTAGGTACACATTACAAATGTGTTTACGTAATAGATGCTTTAATTCACGAGCGCGCGTCAATTTTATTTCTTCACCACAATTATTTATTTTCAGAATACATGCAGCGCCATCTATCGAAGAGTAGCGGAACGTCTACACATATTACAAGACCGTATCAACAAAATAGGCCCGACAAGCGCTTGTGAAATTTAGCATCTAAAATTAATTATGGCCGTTCAGACCACGAATGGAGAATCGTATTGATAAATAAATTATTGTCAAGGCAACGAGAAGCAATCTATTAACGCGCAAAATTTATCTAACAATAAATCCAAAAAAGATATCAATAAAAACGTACAGCAAATCATGTATACAATAATTATAACAATCGGCATGGCAATCAGAATTCTTTATAAAATAAAGCTTTTAGTAATTGAATTTGTGATTGTTGGATCCGCCACGAATATAAATACGATAGATTTTGAACGTATGTACCAACAGCGTGCATAAGCAGTTTGAGGCCAAGATATTAAGAGAATATTCGTTTTGTTTAATATTAATAATTACTTGTCAAATATAATACCTGTCGAATAAATGCTTGCTGTATTTTATAAATGACCCTTCCCATAGAACCATTTCTAGTACTCCCGTTTATATAGAAATTAAATAAAAATGGGTCCAATTAAAACTGCTAATGACAATGAAACTGAATTGATTATACACAGCATTTGCTTATTTCAAATCACAGTTTTACGCCATATTTTATTGACCGTTTATTTCATTCAAAATAAAAGTGAAATGACGTACAAAAATAATGACTCAAATCCATACGCCATAAACGTAAACGTTCATAGAAACTATTTGCAGTATCTTACTTAAACTTTATTTTATAAAGAACTATACAAAAAGCAATGTCGATATTACATTAAATTTTCTCAGTCTTGCTTATCGTTATTTACATGGACAATAATTTATAATTAATCAACAATGTTTGTATTATCCTTGACATATTACAAGTTGTGATTAATATGTACATTCCATTATTTTATAGGCCCATTAGGAGCAAGTATGAAATACTTGTTTTCTTCAATAAATAAACAAAATTTATACAATACTTCATTTTTTCTTTAATGTGTGGTTCTGTAGAGGCACAATGAACGTAAAAATTTAAGATCTTTCGATAAATTGGAGAAAAAATATGTTCCTCGAAATATTACATTCATCTGCACTATATCATCAATCACACATCTAACACTTTGTTAATTAATAATTTATCTTGTAATGTACAAAAATGTTTGTGGTCTATATTATCATATACCGTGATCTAATCTCGCACATATGAGGCCTTATGGCATACCTATGAATGTCTATTTGGTTCGTTAGATGCAGACAAAATCTGATAAAAATCATTGTAGATGTAGATTAGTGTATATCCCTACAGGTATATTCTCTAGTATATCATGATCTATTAAAGAAATTTAAGGCCGTCATGGTACGTTATTTCAGACTTGTGCGTGTAATTAACAGTATCAAATGTGACAGAAAACGTATTCCGATGGGTGAAACAATCCAATCATAATATCACGTCAATCAAATCTCACCGAGTACTGCGCATGTAAAATGCTTCGGTCGCTCACGGACGAATTTCATTATGGATATACATTAGGACCCGCTCACGTGAACGTTTCGATACGACGTCTACGTACTATATACATTTCACCTTAAAGCTAGTGAAGTACCTGCATTATTCACACGACCGTATCTCAAACTGAGTTACGACCTTTATGGGTGTCTCACACATAGCTATGCTCAAATATCACACGGCCGTATCACTGAGGTACGGCCTATTCGCATGGCATTATCTACCACTTGACGCAACTACGCACTGTTCATATCATTCAGTACACTCGTTCACTACAGTTCACTGCTACCCATCGGCCAGTACCGTGAATGTTAGTGCGAACCAGAGTGTACGCTGTGTTGAGCTTTCTTCTTGCGTTGTGCGAGCATGTCGTAGAAAGGATTGTGGCTGATCGAACGACGGAGACACTCGATCCATTCGTCCCTCTCTTCCGCTGTAGCTGCTGACATTCTGTAGATAGAAAAAAAGATATGAGAGTAAGAATATTTTAGTATGTTCCGCCTTCAAACTTGTTTATACTAGCATTAGCGTTAAGTAATCCTTTGACAATATGTAAGATGAGTTTCATTAGCGGATTATTTTCGTGTATTAATCCTTATTCCATTATTGAATGTTGTAGTACCAAATAATATTTTAAAAATTCCGTGTCATTTTCAACGAAGATAACTTTGCATG